>JBAJNP010000259.1:55785-112882 GCA_036877545.1 Yasuhikotakia modesta | reverse complement strand
AATCTCTTGCACAGACTCTACAGTCTTAATATGCTATGCTGCATGCTTGTCTTCTGAGTAGGACCACGTGACCCAGCTGACAGGACACCTAGCTAAAGTTCTCAAAACGTTCTCTCAACATTATAAAAAACGTTCCTCCAAGTTAGTAGAAAAATTGTTTGTGATATACATCATATATATCCTACACAAATTATGTTTGTTGTAAAAAAAGTTGTACAAATGTTACAGTATTAAAAACAAAACAGATTAACGTTCCTATAGCCAACTAAGGAAAATTTCTAAAACTTTCTAAATAAATTTTATTGTTTTTGCTACTTAATGGAAAAGTTGGGGAAACATTTTAACAACTTACAATTGTTAGCTGGGTAGCTACATACTTTGTGGTGTTGAGAAAAGGAAACAAACCTAAAGTCGAAAACAAATTTATTGTTTTCTACGCTCCGTAAGATAATTATCATTCATTTGTCATCCTATTTTGTGGCTCAGTGGACCCATATATTAGCAACCGAGCTCACCAGCATTTAAAAGTCGGGCTCGTCAATGTCAAAGGAATGAATCAAGTTTCCCCAATTATCCCAAAGCGCTCTGATTTATACAATAACATTTATATTAGGATTCAAACTAGCACGCCGCTGCTCGTTCAGGGAATGAAAATCAAGCGATTACCCAAGCCACACAGATCAGAGATCAGAATGCAATTTACAGCATCACTGATCTGAGCGCAGTGAAGTCCTCGAACGCACAGTTAAGGGCGACGCACACTTCACACCTCGCCGTTATGAATGATGGGCCGCATCAGAACACCCTCTTCTGTTCAGGACACCCTAAAACAACCATTATCCTCGTGATCTCCGCCCCGCGCTTACGGAACGATGCTGATAGACTCCCACTTAGAGTGCGAATGATCTCATTTTCACATCTGCTTGAAGATGGATGAGCAGCCATTATTACACAACGACCATTCCTCCACCTACCTTTCCGTTCCATTCCTGAAGTAAATTAAGGAGGCCCACACTGTACTGTCGGAACTTGCTTGCCGTACATTTCACAAAGGGCTCATCATTACTATACCATGTCCGGCTCCCACACTAATGCCTCCTGACATTTGCGACGAGGGTGTTTAATGATGAGATGATGCGGTGCCTTAAATCACCGTCCATCTTTAGCCCCCCACCAGATGGCTCCCTTTCATATGTGTGCTTTCTGACACTGTGAAAAATGCTGATTAATGTAATAGAGTTCTGCACCTCTCCTAGCAGCCTGGCTATTGCTAATTACTTCCATGTAGTGCTTAAAAGAAAAGAAAGGATGGAGAGAAAGAATCTCTTGTGCTTTTGTGAGGTTTTTTAAGTTACGTGGCCTGAAGATGATGTGTGAAATTATTTACAACGAGTTTATGCTGAAATACTGAGAAAAATATGCACATTTGTGAACTTGGTAGCTGCTTTGCATTCAAAACACACATTTAATCTGTTTGTTTCCTGAGAATCAAACCCATGATCTTGGCTCTGCTGGCAACATCACATAGAACTATAGGAAGACAAATGAAATGTGTTAACATTCTCATTTATAACCTGTTAGCATTCCCAGTCTTTATCTGTTAACATTCCTTTTTATTATCACTTAGCATTCACATTATCTATTAAAATGTTCAAATCATTCTATGTTAGCATTCCCAATCATTTACGGTTAGCATTCCCATTTATTATCTGTTAGCGATTCCCATTATCTTTTAGAAATTCCCAGTTCATTATCTGTTAGCATTCCCATTTATTATCTGTTAGCATTCCCATTATCTGTTAGAATTCCCAGTTCATTATGTATTAGCATTCCCAATCATTACTTACTATGATGACGTGTGACATATGTTGGTGCAGGAATATGACATCATGGAGACACTGACTGGTTGATGGTACTGCAAGAATCCTCATAATTTGATGTCCTTCACCGGCAAACACTGAGCTGTGATGTAAAGTCCATTTCACGCTTTTATGAGCCCTTCAAAAGACAGAAAAAATCACTCACTGGCAAAAAGCTGTTTCATCATGAATATGCTATCAATGTGAATTCAGACATACCCGACATTTTTCTCTGACGCATATGCACATTTTACTGGCCGCGTGTTAATGCAGAACACAATGTGAAGCCGATTATGAGCTTATAATAGACCACAAAGCCGTAACGCAGACACGCAAACAAAAATGGTGTCATTTGGGCTTATGAGCCATCAACAAGCTGTTTAGCGCATCTTCTCCTGATTAGATGATGACATTTAACCGGACTCTCATTACACCACCTTCAAGCTTCAAGAGAGGCTAATGGTGCCCTTTTGAGCCCAAAGCAGAGAAAAGCTTTCACACATCTGAGGCTAGAGAAAGGTGGAGAAAAGATGATCTTTCCTTACAGGAGAAAAAAGACGAGGAGCCGTGTTACAGGAACACACAGGGGGCTGAAGTTGTCGTCTCGCTTCCACCCACAGGAAATAAATGCAGATCTCTCCTGTCTGACTGAGTCACTGCTGCATGTCTCTCCTCACCTCTGAATGTCTGTTCATACTCCTGCAGGCTGGAGCGTCACTCCTGTAAACAGCACACGCTTTTTGACTACTGCCAAACAGAAGTGAGCGCAGTTCACTTACAGCAGCAGTGTGAACAACTTTAGAGTTCAGAGCTAAAAGAAACGTGTGACAGATTTCTGCACCACACAAATGCACATGCAGAGCTCACGTTCAACATGTGGATGTTACGTGTGTCAACGTTATATAAACTCAATTAAATGTACATGCAAAGTCATTTGTGGTTTAAAAAATAAATGTTGCCATTAGTTAACAGTTTAAAGTACTGTATATTAAAAATGCATTTTTATTTAAGATATGTTATCAAACAAGCCAGTCAAGTCAAACTCAAGCTAACATTAACAGAGGATGAAACATCATCACTTATTTATTCAGTGAAAAAAGTAACTATTAACAACAAAATTACTGAGATTCTTTTCAGAAAACACAAACTAAACATCTTTAGCACTTACATTTTTAAAGAGAAATACACCTTTAATACGTTCAGATGAAATTGTAAGGCTCTGTTTGCAAGTTCTCCATACCTGGTGTGTAAAGCAGGGATGAGTGAAACCCAGCAGAAATGTGTTTATGCGTTTTCAATATATAACACCGATGCCTTTGGGAATTGTTGTAATGTGGTTCCATTTGTAGTGGTATTAGGTTCTGCAGTGAAATGAAACCTCTGCGTGTCACACCTCTGAGTCATTCCTATAACAGCAGATAAATGGAGAAGAAAGGCCATTAACCAGATCTAGCGCTTGCCAGAGAATGTCACATTAGCACAGAGCGCAAGCAGCAGAAACTGACATCTCAAGTCAGGTGTGTTGGAGTTTAGGTGCCTCCTTTGCTTTGTTTTGTCTTGTTTTCCTGAGTT
The DNA here is from genome assembly GCA_036877545.1 of Yasuhikotakia modesta. Classification (NCBI taxonomy): domain Eukaryota; kingdom Metazoa; phylum Chordata; class Actinopteri; order Cypriniformes; family Botiidae; genus Yasuhikotakia; species Yasuhikotakia modesta. The sequence continues at coordinate 109,451 of JBAJNP010000259.1, read as the reverse complement.
AGAGCTCCGGCTAACATAGATTCTTACAGAACGGCTTCTTCATATTAGCGCTCGTGCAGCTACTCTGCGTTGTTTATCTTGCAGCGAGAACGCTGGCGGTTCATATTCAGTATCACAAATAATTGGCTCACGTTTAGTGCGAATTTTATAGCAATTCAGCCTTTTCACAATTTTAACCGAAATCCAATTCTTAATCTAAAATTCATCATGCATATTGATTCATTCTTAGCCCATAATGAGCAAAATCCATCTTCTGATCTCAGTTTTTCTCCTCATCTGCTAGATTTGAAATTGAATTGACCTCGGCACTGGGGTGGAAACCTTGTAATGAAATCTTCCTCGTCCACGTAATAAGGAATGGAAAACCTCACACAATGTCCATGGAAAGAAAATCTCAGATGTTGTTTTTATACTCTGAGGACAAAAGTTCACAGTAGCTCTCAGCACAAAACACGTTGTTTATGTTTACGAATTACATTGCCATTGTGTGCAAGTTTTCCTCCTCTTTATATTCTTTATTTTTCTATATGTCCACATTCGTTACTTACCTAAGAAAAGGATTTTCAGTCTTTTCAGCCATTGCTCTTCATCTTAATAACCACAGCTGAATAAAGAAAGAGAGTGTGTTTGCTTTCCTCTTTTTTCACAGTAAATCTGTGGGTCAAAGCACTGCTGCAGATGTTTGGAGAAACTTTCATTTTTTCCTCCCTATCAGCGGATCTTTATGTGAGTAATCATGTTTTCCCTCCCGTCGACTTGCACCCAGGCCCGCAACAGCCCGGAGAGGCAGCCCGGCACCTGCTCTGGCGTCCACTCCCATGTTCTGGTGGAAGACATATGGTCATGTTTTTTTTTGCTGCATGATCAACCACTGTAACTGCGTAGAGTTGCTCTCAGTGTCGCCTGCTCATATAAATTAAAGTCCAAACTATGGAGCTCCAGGCAAAGTAAAATTACTCCACAACATCGGGTCATTTACCAAAAACAGGCTGGAGTCCATAAATTTACTGGAGAGAAACACAACGAAAGGTGAATGGTGAACGTGCCAGCGTGTGGACGGTCCCACAAAATGGATCATTAACAATCCAGTTTGGGCCCTTCAGCAACAGGACTTGTGTGTTAACATTGTCTGTAACAAATATCCATCTTTGTGTCCGAGCTGCATGTTTTTGTGAACCTGAAAGAAAGTTTTGACTGATAATCAATGAAAAATATATGGTATGCCCTATTTCAGGCAACGCTATCAACTACACGAATTGGACACTGGGAGTGTTGTTCCACAAGCATTCTAGCTTTAAAGAAAGAGCTTCCACAAAAATAGAAATTCTGTCATCATTTACTCACCCTTACGTTGTTTCAAACTCTTTTCTCTGTAAAACACAGAACCACAGGAACATTGTCAGAACGTTGGCTAACTTTTTTTAAAGCTCTCTCAACACTAGCAAAAACATTCTTGCAGTAACATTAGCAGAACATTTTAACATTATATATCATGTATCAAAAACACTATTTTTAAGTTGTTAGTGGAATGTTACAGAAACATTAAAAATGTTTATTTAACATTCAAGCAATAACAAATCAAGCTATAATGATAATACAACATCTAAAAAAAAGAACATTCAAAATAACATTCTTAATGTTCTTACAAGCTGAAATTAGTTTAGCTGGAACATCAGGTCAGACAATTCCAGTCGCCATTGACTTTCATTGTATTTTACCCTACAATGAAAGTAAATGGTGACTGAAGATCTCAGTCCCCAAGTCTTCAGCATCTCATTTAGTTTTCCACAAGGGAAATAAAGTCAAACATGTTTGGAAGTGACAGAATTCTGATTCTTGAGTTAAGAGTTCTGAGTGAACTATCACTATGTCGGTCTACAAATATATGTACACACACGGTCAATATAGTGTAACACATGCATTGCAACAGATGTGTTTGGAGGACATCCAACACAATAACAGAACCGTGGTCCACATTATCCACAATGCCTTTTAAATGTGCAAGCGTTGGAAAGACAGAAGACATTTAGAACGCTGTCAGCACCCACCCGCCCCTTTCAGCTATTAGACGCGGAAGACTTACTTTGCAGAAATTTATCGCCACGTTATCAGAATGACATTATTCAAATCTCAGTCTGCTAGTTTTCACTTAGCAGGAGTTGTTAAATCATTCAGTCATGAAAACAGAGAAGAATTCATGAGAACACAAAGGCACGCGTTTGATTTGGATCTGGGATCATTGCGCTCCAGTCGTCTGTGAGAGATACTCTGGTTATCGTCTGTGTCAGTATTTAAGGTGCTTTGCTAACTCAGCCTCTGAATTGTCACAGATTATTATTATTAACAAAGTTAAGTGGGCGTAAAGTTAAAAGAGAGGCGCATCAGTCTTCCTACTGTAATCGGACACGTCACAAAGACTTTCAAAGAGTATCTGCAGTTAAGACAGGTACATTATGACGGCAATAGACGCTAACAATTCTTGGTTGCAAGAATGTTTCCCTAACATTTCCATTAGTAATTAGCATTGTTTTAAAAAAAAAAAAAATATATATATATATAAAATGAACTTTTATATAATACAAAATTAAATAAAATAATATTTTGCAGTAAATATGTTTATTGTTTATATTGTTTATTTTATTTTGAATGTCTCAGTAACATTAAAAATGTCCAGTGTTAGACATTCCATTAACGTTAGCCTGAAGGTTATTCAAACTTCTTTTAAATACTGTAATTTTTAAAAAACATCCCTCAAACAATTTAAGAATAATGTTTTTGATTTACAATACATAACCTTCTACTTTACTAGCAAAGTTAGTCTTTCAACTTTGAAAGAACGTTAGCCAACGTTCTGAGAACATACCTGTTAGCTCCCGCGTTCTTTTCTGTGGAAGGCAGATCTCCGTTTTCTCTTCACCACACTTGCGACAATCGCCTGATTTGTTTGCAAACCCCCGCTGCACGCCAACAGAGACAAACCAGACAAGCAAAGAGTTACAGCCAATAACCAGCAGGTGCTTCTGCGTGATTGTTTGTGGCAGAAGTAGCTTTGCTCCCACTCCATGCCAGAACACTGTGGCCCGACCCACAAAAACCCGACACCATAATCTCTCAGTCCTGCCACACTCTTCCAAACAAGGTGGAATTTTGAGATTTGATGGCTAAACAAAGTGAGGCATGAACAAAACCCACAATCACTGGAAAAGTTGGAAACCGTTAAAAACCCCCAAGCACATAGAGTTCAGAAGGCTGGTCATTATGTATGGCGGGCAAACAAAAGCAAATCCCTTCGCCCCAGTTTGACTTCCCACACCACAATTAGATCTGGGTGCTTTTGAAACCAATTTAAATCCCTGCAGACCCAAATCTCTCAACTCAAAAACAAACATAGGAAATTTGTATTAATTTGCGTTCACAGGCGCTACAGTAGAAGATTTTTGAGTCACTACTGTAAACAGACAAAATGGAAAATTTATATTGCAGCTCAAATAACACAGTTCTGTTTTAACCTAGAGACAATTGGTGTAAATTTATACAATTTTTAACAAGATACATCTTGCCATTAAAAATCGCTTTAAAGTTTAACTTTAACAACAGTTAAAAAAGCCAAAATAAAGCCCAAAACGACTTGTTACATAGGCTACAAAATGAAAAGGTAACATACAAAAATACCTGCAATTGACTTAATTGATGTGCACATGATAATTGATGTGCATATAATGTTGAAATGTTTCTAATATTTACATAATATAAAGTAGAAGTAAAACGTTGTGCTTAATGTTTATAATTAAGGGCTTTAATTCTAAGCTAAGACTCAGAGTTTCCACAAACACTGAGAAGATACAGAACTGTGGTGTGGGAGTTACATACAGCACAAACAACTGTAATATCATGTGACCTTCAGCGTCTCTGTATTCCCATCTGAATGACAGCTGCTGTAAACCCAACACTTGTGTTTAGATTCACTCTAATTGTTGTACATATCACATTGTCATTTTCCTGTGGTTACTGGTAGCAACAGTAACCAGTGCCTACGCAAACCTCTTACTGAACGTGGAGTAAAGACATGGCTTGGAGTTTAGACCTTATTCATGATAAAATAAAGTCCATGGTCCTGGTACATCCGATCTTAAATAGCAAAATGTAATTATTCTTATAAATAGCACTGATTAATATAAAACAAAACAATGCGGTCCTGCGTAGGAACGCAATCATTGTAACGTCTACATATGGGTAATTTTTCATCCACTTTCATCCAAGGGCCACGTTTGACTAGCTGAAACCATGAGAAATGAAACGGCTTTTAAACTATATTTCACCATGGAAACATTCATCACTGCGTTACGTGCTGATTTGGGATCAGTGTGAGCCGTATTAGCCGAGTGTGATTGAGTGGTTAGAGACATGATCAACCTGCAGACACTTATAGACACGCCTCTCTCCCTCTGCACCAATCATATGAGAGCAGTAATGATTGCAAACAGCTGTGTTCGGTACGGAGGCAGATTATACAGGCTGGCGTTCTGTGGTTTGCAGCAGGGAGAGAGCTGCCGGCAGACCGAACCACACAGAGCTCAGTCTTCTCTTGATTTCACTCTCAGATTGCTATTTTTCTTTCCTCCCTGTGGTACAGCCAGTAATATAATTTCATCTCTTTTGTCTCCCTTTTTATTTTCCTTTATCTTGCTAGAGTTTAATTGGACTCCTCGGTGGGCCTCGACACCTTAAAAATGACTGTTTTCCCTTTTGAGTCGCTTTGGGTAATCGTATTATAGAGGGTACAAAATTTTGGGTGGTGGACAAGTCCAAAACTGTAAAATTCTGGTAAAAAATTAAAAAAGGAAAATGAGGCTCGAGAACAAAGGATAAAATTTCATTGTATTATTTATCACTGGAGGACAGGTTAGTTTTAATTGGACTGTCCTTTATAGCCCATTTCGTATGGGTGTTTATTCATTATTTTAGATGTGCATGGTAACGTTGTCTTTGGAAGCAAACAAGCATAGAAACATGATGCTAGTGTAACCAAATGGGTATTTAAAACCAACTTATTATACATAAACAACTTAATGTAAAAATACATTCCAAAATAAACACATCTGTATTTATTGTGTGCTTAAACTGTACGTGACTTGTATGTAATTATGTCAATCATTCAAGTTGACATTCCTGAGTTTTACTTTACAGATGGAATATAATGAAACTGAGCATTACAACCAAAAACGATGTATCTTACAATACATACACAGTGAAAGACCCTAACAGGGAACATTCTGAGAACACTGACCAATGTTCTCTCAACTTTCTATCAACATTATCATAAATTATTCTTGCAGTAGCCTTAGTGAAATGTTTTAACATTACATATATCAAAAATCAAAACCATTATTCTTAGGTTGTTAGTGGAACGTTTTTACAACTCTACAGAGTTAATGTTCGAATAACGTTATTCAAACCAAGCAATAATAAACAACCAAAAAAACTGGATGTTTAGAACGTGACATTTTAAAATGACTATTTTATGTTTTCGTTAACAGAAACATTAGGGGAACGTTCTTACAACCTAAAATTGTTGCATGGCAAGCCAGTCAGTTTCTCCTGATTTTATTCTCTCATTCTCAGCTCTTGCGCTGCAGAAGCCTGTTATAGTGTCTTGAAATATCACAAGGCTCCTCTTGACCTGATTTCATTGTCATTCAAAAAGAATAATTTGTCTTTGTCTTTTTACGGGAGAGAACAGAATGTCACAATCGATGAGTCTAGAGGTAACAGCCAAAAGCTTTGCCACAAGCTAATTACAAGGCGAATGCGATTACAGCAACCTTGGAGCTAATGGTTTTCCAAACTGTAATTTGTCATAGCAGTTTTGCCTCAAGTGAAAAAGCTATTTGGTTAAAAAATCCAAACAGTGATACTGTCCTACAACCCGCTTCAATGACAAGCAACAAAAACGTACTTCAGTACGACTACAGTGTGTGGAACTGTGAGTGTCTAACACTTTATCACTAGCGTGACACGGAGAGGTACTCTGAATGTCTTTGAGATATCTCACGTATACACACACACACACACACCACTGTAATGTTCCTAGTAGCTCACTTCTCATTTTGACAAGATGTTATACAGCAGACCGTACGTCACCTCTCCGTAGGATTAGCGGCGGCTGTAATACCACAGATGACACAAGTACCAGAATTTTTCAACTTCAGAATTAGCCCCTTAGCATCTGCGTTCAAGTTGGTGACAGTTTAAAAATATAGCTGACCTGGATACATTTTTATGTCTCTCAGTTGTGATACTGTATACCATAGTCTTCAAGCCAGCAGGCAGCAAAGGTTATTTGGAAATGATGGCCTTTATTTGAATAAAAAATGATTTGCCATTACTTATATTTTGATATCCTAAACCTGTGTTCATTTTCCCACTCTTCATTTGTCAGCTACGCTACGACTCAGTTGTCATCCGTAGGGCATTTTTATCCGCCACAATATGTTTCATGTCACTTTGTGATGTCCTTCATTCGTTCAGAGGTGCTTTTAAAACACCATGTGGCTAAATGCTGCTTTTATCTTGTACAGCCTTGTTGTGATTGACAGCTATATGTGCGAGTGCATCTGCTGGAGGTTTTGGGAAAACAGCCCAGGGCAGATGTGGCCCTGCTGTTTGGTGCACAAAAAGCAAACACAGCAAACACCATCAACCATCTGCCGGTGCAAAATATCACCAGCCTGAACTTATGTCTTTGCCATTTTTTTTGGCCCCCACAGAGACAACATGTTACCCCACTCAGTAATAGATTGTTTCCACACACAATCCGGAACAACAATCTGTAATAATCTGTTTGATTTCCAGGGAATATAAATGTGTGTGTACATATTTCTTAGATAACAAACAAATTTTACCCTGTGCAGAAAGTCAGATACGATCTGCTACGCTAACGCAGCTGTCAGTTCTGTTGCAGCGCTCTAAATTCGGTTACGTTCACACTCGCTCCAGTTATTAAAGTGAGTGACAACCATTCTACAGCATAACCGAGCTGACTAACCTAATGTCCAGGACTCAGACCTGCATTTTGAACGAATTAACCAGCACCTGGACTCTTTTATTTAATCTCAAACGCTGAGTAAACGCAGCCTTTCGAGGAAACAAAACCCTATTTGTGAAGCTTAAAAATAACAAAGCATAAGTAACCACCGGTAGGTGTCAGTTTTTAGTTGAGTATTTTAGAGGCTTTGTTTGGACGCGTACCTTTAAGCTCTTCCCATCATGCACTTCTGTAGCTCTTGAAAGGCACCAGCGTGTCTCTTGCGAATACACCTCCATCTGCTGAAGGCCGTGGCAGTGCTTTAAAAGTGAGCTTCACCTGCTTGCCCTCTTGGATGGAGTCTTATTAGCGCCTCAATTATTCAAATCCTCCAGCTGTGCAAAAATGTCATGCGCATTATTTTCAGTTAATTTCATGTCAGAGCTCCATTATGGATGGATCCTGCTGTTCTTCAGCACGTGTGAGAGAACTTGAGATGAAGCTCCTCTATGGCCACAGCTCCTGCAGTACCAAAGATATGCAGAAACACATTATTATACCACACTTACAGAAATGACACGTTATCCCCAGCTGATCTGCTCTACATTACATGCAACATCACGGGGGGCGTCGCAATAGCTGCGATATTAATAACTGTGATTATGGATGATAATATTGTAAATAATTCGGTGCTGGTAGCTAGTTGACAATCCAACAAAGTAGGTGGCGCTGTTGTGCCCGTTTAATATGTGTTTAATGTATGTTATGTATTATGGCTGTAAAGATTCTGCAAGTCTGATTCATCATGTAAAAAAGAGAAGAGAATAAACAAAATTAAAGCTGAATTTAGCAGCTAGTTTTTCTTTTGTCATTTTAAAAACCACCATAATATTTCTATTGAAAATTCCACAATAATCATATTGCAAAAATCAGATACTGTAACGGCCCTGATCACATAACATTAATATCCGGCAATCATACTCCACAAATCCATCCCAGCTTGCATCAGTCACCTTGTGCAGAAACTTTAAAGCCTCCTGGCTCTGTTATTGAAACTGCAGCTCTCTTTCCACTGGCAATAGCACAGTGTTCTTTTCAAACCAATTATTTGCCCTCTTCAAGCCTGTGAGCAACTGAGAACCAAACCGAGAACCTGCTGAGCAAAAGCCACCCAGACTGCAGGGCGAGGAGCAATCGCCCCGCAGACAGAACGCGCCCCGCTGATCACACTTGTTCTCCTGTCGCGCAGTCGGGCGCGACTTCCTCTGTAGACGCGGCAGAGATAGACCCATCCGTCAGAGAAGCCCACGCCCGTCATTGCCACAGGACAGAGGCGGTTGAAACACGATAAACCCTGATCTGCTGTGAGCTATTTTAATTTGCACCCACATCCAGCCATACGATGGAACCCTACACACAGTATGTGAAGATACTGTGTAAGCAAACATGCTGAGACTGACAAAAAACAAACAAAAAATCTAAGTGAGCAGATGCCACTTTGTTTTCTGGTAAAACTTACCATTTAAAGATGACTAGGAAAAATGGAAATAGGTGCTGGTACAATTGCAAACGGAATACAAAATTGCTGTTCAGTTGTTGGACAAAACACTACTGAATACACTATGCATTTGTGTCTTGCACGGCCTGATTTAAATAAATATGGCATCTGCTCAGACTAAGGCTATTACCTGTCATATTGTGTCGTGTTATTTTTCCACCTTTCCTTTACAATATTGACCAAACAAAATCCATGCTTATCTCTGCCTCAGCAAAACACTCCTGTTTTCTGTGAATGTACTGATAGCATCTTAGCGTAGCTCAAATGTAGATGGATTTTGGGTCGACTGCATCGCTGGCTCTCCTCCCCGCTGAGTTAAGTTGAAAGTGTTTAAAATCAAGAGTAGACGCTTAATGGATTCTCACTCATCACGTCTTCAGGAGTGGAATAAGGGTTCGAGAGGAGCGAGGGAGGGAGAGAGCGAGAGAGAGCTTTCACACTCATGTAGCTTAATGTGATCGGCCACATCTGTTACTCTGACTAAATCTAAGACAATAAACCAAAACACGTATTATGTCTCATAATGTGTGCGTTTTCAGGTTTCAGCTCTTGAGTTTTTGTTTTGTTTTGTTGTTTTTTCTTCTGAGTGTTGTGTAACTGATTCAGTAAGTGTTCCAATTCACTTATTTCTTCCAGAGAGCCTGTAGTCATCACACAGCCCGCGGCCGGCAATCTCTGTCATCGCTGTTGCAAACACAACTGCAATAAATCACACGTGTCTTCTTCCTTTTATAATCAGTGTAAATGCTGAAATCTCTCTAGGACTGTAAAATATCCAAATTAATTTCACAACGCCTCTGTACGATAACTATCAAAAGCAAGAGAATTTATAGTAGCTCTATATATTGATGTGAGTTAAAAAGAAAAGCCAACAAGGATGCAACAAATTATTTAAAATTATGTGACTATTCTTGTAACTTGATAGAAACTGTTTTTTGAACATGCAAGCCTTACAGTGTTTCCAAATCCATCTGCAGGCAACACAAGATAAATTCTTATCAGCCTATATAACTATAATCACAGAAAATAATCACAGAAAACAACAAATTTATCTGGCAATTTTTGCATTAAGACACCTCCCTCCAAATGTTTACTTATACAGTGATCTGAATTAATAATCTACAGTAAATACAACACTAGTGGCTCGTCTCTGGTCTCTCATAAGCAAACGTGTTGTATCACTTATCAATGTTTTGTATGTGCTAAAATAACCTGTGTCTTAATATGTTCTACACACAGCCGTCTTGCATCATTTATGCAGAACTACTATTAAACATTTAGCTAAAGAGACTCTAGCATCTGAGTTTTCCAGTGTTGAGTGGCTTTGAAATGAGCTTTGAAAGTTTACAGTGGCTTTCATTTAATTATTAGGAAATTACAGTTCAATATCTGCAGATCACTGCTGATGTTTCCTGTCTCTCTGGCCACAGCACACAGAATTCAGAACTGACAGAAAATGGGCACGGCATCAGCTGAGACTGCCAGCCCACAATAATTACAGCACAGAACAGTCAGTCACAGGCTTAAACATCAGGGGTTCCTAACAATGGCACCATATGCAAAGTCCCAGGCTGAACATTGGCTAACGTTCTGTGAAATCTAGTAGAAATGTTCTTGCAGTAACCTTAATATAACCTTTTTTTAAACATTGTTTATCATATCTAAAATGTTATGTTTAAGTTGTCAGTGGAACATTTTAACATTACAGAATGAGGAAAATGTTTAAAATCATGTTAATACAGCGTCTGAAGAACTGGAGGTTATTTTTCTAACGTTCAAATAATAATGTTTTTGTAATTTTGTAGAAATGTTAGGGAAACATTCTTACAACCCTGAATTGTTAGTAAAACAACGACAATGACATGACTGTCTACTGTATCATTCCCAAAAACACTTGTGAGAGATGCCTCACGATTTATCATCTCACTTCAGTCACGTGGAAAAAGAGTTTTAAACAGAGTTTCATTAGCATTAATGATTCCTGACCCTAAGAGTCCAAAAGCCAAAGCCTTCACCACAGGAAATGCATCATTAGAATTCTCTGTCCATTTTATTGACCTCACTTCAGGGATCCATTCTTACAAGCTTAAAAGCATCAATCTAACAATTTCCAGTGTGAATCAGGGACCAATCAATGCCGGTCATTTGTAGTTGGTCAACCTTACGGAGTGATAAAAGAGCTTGGAGGGCATTAAGGGCCTCTAAAGAAGAAATATAGATCAGAGACACGCTGAGGGTCTCATTTCCTTGCTACTCTGGACTTTAAGCAGCTAGGCACGTTTATCAGCCTGACAGACGTGACAGTGAGGCTCAAAGATGGCCGCCTTCTCTGAAAGTCAACGCTGCGAGGAAAACCACCTACCACAGGGAGGGAAATCAGAGGAAGGTTACGTTTGTAAAGAAAGCACAAATTAACATTTACATAAACAAACGAGTCCCGGTCTACAGTGAAGTTCAGAGAACAGCATGTGACTAGGAAAATATTGTCATGCTCTGATTGGACCTCTCACAGCGGGATACGTGTATATCCAACGTGCAATACGAGGAAATGTTGTTTTGGATTGGAGGAATTTGACACATTCCAGGCACCAAACGCTCTCAACCCTGTCTGCCTAAAATGTAACGTTTTATCTGATTGGCAGCGACCTCGACTCCAACTCATTTTAATTTCAACTCACATTTTTAGGAACAAAACGCTTTTCTTTTTCTACAGCATATTACCAACCATTGGAGCTATTCTCTCCATGTTTATTTAGAAGCTCCGCATTCTTACTGTACATCAGCAACTGTGTCTAGAGCTTTTATTAAATCTTTTCAGTGTTTTAAGCTGTTTCTGAGAAGTTTATACTTAAACGATGTACTCTAATTAAATCCCATGAGCCAAAAAAGAGCAACATCTGAGAAAAAGAAGAATTTCTGGAGGCCCAACACAAAGGTGCAGAATATGTACAGAATTTGATTTAATATACTTGATGTGAGGGACTCTTTGATTTGTGTGGCGTATTGCTTCAGACAGCTGAACAAGCAAAGAGATGAACTTACTTCCTTGAAGTCAGCACAGCCGTCCCAATCTTGATCTTACTCTGACATTACTGCTCTGTCTCAGAAATGTCATCTTCTCTTCGTCACTCTGGAAATCTTAAAGCGAGGAAGATTACACGAGATAGATTGCCAAAAATCTGGGTCACGGATGCATTGCTTAAAAAGTTTAAAAAAGTCAAACTGTAAAGTTCTCAAAGTAACCTCAGATCTGAAAATGAAGATGATGAGTTGGATAGAACATCTGGTATTGGAAAGTTTTTCAGAAATTAGGGAGGATTTGAAACTCTGTACAATATCTGCTGAGCCTAGCGTTTCAATTGCTAACTCAGATTTAGGGGCAATGAGCTTGACATCTTACATTTTCTTACATCACCTTACATTTGAACTTCATGTCATTTGTGTTTCTGTACCTTAATTGGGAGAGCAAAGGTCACAGGGTTCGAATCCCACAGAAGACTGTAAATCGCTTTGGATAAAAGTGTTAATCAAACATGTACATTTAAATGTAATTTTTACATTTAACAACATGATCTAAGAGTCAGTTTCACCTGCAGACAAATTTCAATTTGATAGACTGAACAAAACGAACTGTCGATGGACCAGTTCTGTGGCCAGAACAGTCTGTGAAGAGGACCGTAGTTTGAGCTGACAGTCAAAGGTCCATTTAAGTAAAACTATTGAAGAACAAAAGTCATGATCTGAAATATTCAATGAACATCATCCTGAATGTATTACTACACAAATGACAGCTGATGCCTCAGATCCAAGCTAATTAGAAGCAATAAAACTGTATTTACACCCAAATTAAACACGATGAGCACAAAGTTGGAAACTAAAGTGAATTCTTGACATGAGGAAAGACAGAGGAGGGTCACAGCATTCTGTCTGATTACTGGCATATTTTTATGATCCTTTTCTCATTTGGCCTTTAGCAGAAGCAGAAACTCTATTAAAAACTACAAGACCAAATGCGAGCCTGGAATTCCTGATAACAGCAATCTGCAATATTGCTAAAGGATCATACTGATATTTTAGACAGATAAAGGGTATGAAAATATCAAGTCTTCCACCCGCATAACCCATAATCAGAATAAAAGACTAGAAATTGCCTTGCAGACGTCCCCACAGTTGGAGAATATACAGGGGCAACCGGCTAGCCAGCATCTCTCCTTTACATCCGAAACGTTCTTCTGTGGATATAGATGGGAGAACCTTGTGTGGGAACCAGCTTTCCTGAGCAGCTGCGAGGCAGATGTTTTGGCATATGTCTGGACACATCCAGAGACTCTGAGAAAATGATCCGTCTACATCAACATTGGCTCCTGGAGCTAGCTAAAGGGGAACATTCTCAGAACATGAGCTGACGTTCTCTTAAAGTTCTCTCAATGCTCTCTTAACGTTTTTAAAAAAATGCTTTTTCAGTAATGTTAGTAAATGTGAATGTTAGTGAAATGTTTAAAAAATGTTTAAAGATCTTCTAACCATGCAATAGCCTTAATAATAAAAAACTGGAAATTTTTAACATTTCTAGAACTTTTAAAAATATATTTTTTAATATTTGTTTCTTAATGGAGCATTAGGGAAATGTTCTTACAACCTAAAATTGTTAGCTGGGGACAGATAACTCTCCAGTCTCCACGCCTGGTCAAGCGTATTAGTTAATGTTATCTCCCAGGAGACAGTAGAAGCAGCCATTGATCTATATGTTCTCTCCATATATTTAACTAAGACCCCTGGGCCCAGGGTAAAGAAAGCTTTATATTTATATGTGCGTAGGCATGTGGCGAAATCCGCTGTTGTTTACATAGTGAGAAAGATACACTAGCAGTCTGAGATGTTATTAACATCTGGTGGAACGGTTAGCCGGCATTTCACAGATAGACTCGGTGGCATTTCAATAGAATTAGCACAACACCATTAACGCTTATGACAAATAAACACACATTACAAAAGCAGTGGATATCAAAATATTTATGTTCCTCAGAAGATTAACATTCTCACATAAGAATCCTTAAAATATGTTCTTAAAATATCGTAATGGATGCATTTTCTCAGCCACCCAAACCATTATATACAGTTAGATTGCTGCATATGATAGTTTAAAGATATGTCATATATTTCTTACTCCTTGCTGCAGTTTACTTGTGTTGCTAAAGTTTTTAATGGCACAAACAGTCATGTTTTAGTTGTTTATGGCAGTTTTCCACCCTCTCTCTGACCCCTGTAAATAAACGGCCCGTTTTCACCGCTGTGCCTCCGAGGAACTCTTCTGCATGTGAAATAAGAAACAGAGCTCCAGCTCTGCTCACATTCTCACACACAGGTGGTGAGTTTGCTGTCGGGTTCAATATAGTTATTAAATCCTCCGTCCTCCTGTAACAGCCTCTTTTGCAAAGTCTGCATTAGATTATAAGATAGAAACCTCTGATGAAATGCATAAACATAAACTGGACGGATATAATCAGAGGATCTTGTTGAAAATAAGCATCTGCCACTTATTTTCACATTTGCTGCAAGGTTTGACAAACTTTTACTCATTTTGTTTACTTAATAGTTCTTCTGATGTTTGGCAATAACGGTTTCACTGTGATTTACTGTGATTGGCTGGGGCAAGATTGAATCGCCCAATAGCTGCCAATTATTTTGAGGGTCAGTTGTTGATGCGTTCTACAGTGTGATGTCACAAAATTGTGGACCTACAAAACAAATACCAAAACATTACTTTGTAGGAAGCTTAAAAAGTTACTGTATGTTTTACACAATACATCAAGCTCTGTTCTCAAGGAAACATTAATTACTTGTATCAATGCTTTGAAAACAATGATTTTCTATACATACAGGAGACACAAGAAGGGACAATATCTGCCTTAAAGTTAAACAAAATAAAATCAATCATTTGCCAAGAAAGCCGTGTGTAAAAGTCAAAAGTTGCAGCTTTTAAAGTGAAATATGGCTGGAAATGTATTTAAGGTTTATTGTTTCTATTGACCTGCTGATCCAAACCAATATATCTGAGACATAACTAAGACAACTTTGAAGGAACTAGTTAAATAGGAAGAACAATTTCAGTGCCATCAAAACATATGACCTGTCAGTCATCAGCTACCCGGGAGGAAATGGAAGCTGTCAACAACAGGCCCAGAAACTTCTCACAGAACACGAAGCCGCCACCTGAAATGAGCTGAAAACATCAAATAAACAACAAACATTAAATGACTTACGAATATCATTCTGTCTAATCACATATCTAAAATAATTTAAAATGTCAAATTGAAGCTTTGTCACTCTTCATAACTGAAGGCAGTTCAGATCAAATGCAATGACTGGATGAATATTTTATGCACAGAAGATACATATATGCAAATATTTACATTACTTCTGATTGCTATCAGGATGTGAAAAACAATTTAACCAGCATAACAAAAGATGTTTCTGGAAAAGATCACCAACAGGCCTTTTCTGCCACCTTCTAATCTCATACAAAAAAGAAACGGCAAAATTTGTGTGACATTGTTCAGGTGAAATGGGGGAACAGGGACAATAAGTTCCTATGACTCACAGATGACTGTCAAAATCCCTTCAATAACTACAAGGGTGGGTTGGGTTGCACTACTAATAGAAAACATGGGTGTTTTAAAATTTTGTGCATGAATTTATTACACTAATCAAATTTACCACCGTCACCTACTGTACGATAGTTAGTTCACTCCTGTAGTTAATTTCTGATTGGTTAAGCTGACAGTGTTACAACATCCCCACATATATTTTTATGAGAGGACACAAAGGATGCTTACAGTCTCAAGGAGAAAATACTTGCATTAAAAATGAATCAGAGTTATGACAGGAAATTGTTCAGATTTATTCACCTCATGCCCAGAGGAAAATGGTTTTCAATTAATTATCAGAGTTAAATTCTGTAATGTGCAGTGATAAAGAACTAAATAATGCCTTCAGCTCACTTTGACGCTTACTTTTGAGAGCGTACATTTAAACCCGTGTCCTCAAAGGTTACGTGTGCTTTTCCCTGTGTTAAAATACCACCCAAGCTTAAGGGTAAACAATCTTTTTTTCCAAAAACATCTTCTGTAGAAGCTACAGGATCATAAACACTCATCCAATCATTGCATTCGCTCTGAATCCAATGACAGGATGTTCTGATTGCCTGTCAGACCGTGTATTTGCACACCTGTATGCACTATTTAGAGAATGCTTGAAATGGGCGGTAACTTATGCTTTCAGTGCTGTATTGTTAATGTTAGCCTTTCCAAAATTAACTACCCTACCTTTAATATGCAAATATAAACAAGTGAGCCATTTGTGGAGTAATTTCTCCAAAGTTTAAACACTGCAGGGTTATCAAAACATTGCTCTGTTTGTCTGAGCACCCTGACCGGTCTGACACAGAAACATTGGCTCAGCCAGTAGGAATTGATAGAGACAGATTTCAGACTTCCACAACAAAAACTCCCTCATTGATTGGAATGTTTTACTCCTTTCCAGGGCTGTTTACCGTTTTTACATTCTCTTTTTACCCCTGTCAGGGGAAAGATACACAGCATTATAAAGCAGCATCTGTTCATCTTCACCCACCCTGAGGATGTTGTGGATTGAAGATGAAGATCAAAAGAAGGTGAGTCTATCAGACCAAATATAGTTCACTAGTGCAGGAATACATTCTCCAAGACTATCACTGGTGTTTACATGATAGCCAGAAGAGATTACTATCACTGCAGCAGCTGTTTGATACCCGGCTAACGTAAAACATTCTCATTAGCATTGGCTAACGTTCTTTTAAGGTTGTCAAATGGTACTTGCAGTAACATTAGTAGAATGTTTTTAACCCTATATATCGATATGTTAAGCAATAACCAGGTAAATACGTTAAGCAATAAGCAATCATGTAACCAAGCAATAACGTTAATACAGTATTTTAAAAAATGACATTTGGAAGGGTCCTAAAATGTTCAAAACAGCATTTTTAATGTTTTTGATATTTAACAACCTAAAATTCCTTCTGTGCTCTACTAGGGTTGTGCGTGAGCTCAGATTAAACATCTGAAGTTTGTAGCACAGCAGTCAGACCCGGGTTTAATATTACATGCTAGTTAAATGTCAAAAAGAGGAAGTGAAATGGTATTCAATATAGTCAGCGTTTTGAGGTCACCTGGAAATGTGAAAAATTATCAATAAAAACTTAACAGACCATGAAGGGCAACTCTATCATTAGATAATTTCACATACATTTCTTGCTCTGTAACCTGAGTTATGACTGTATTTCTTATAAAGAAATTACAATTAATGCTGTTGATAATATGCTTTGCTTATTACATGCATTCTGTCTGTCTGTCATTTGAATGGCAAAGGTTTTTTCATCCATGGCAGGACTGACAAGGTTATATATGAAACAGCAAGAATTTGGTCACTTTCTGGTTGTCAGAATCACTGGAACATGTCCACAGCTATTGTGATAAACTACACCTGTGGTCATTTTGTTCGGACACCTGTTTGAACATGAGGGAAACTGACTTCATACAGCCACTGAGACAGCCTTGAGACCAGCTGGTGTAAAGTCATGGCAAAATGTGCATGAAATGTGAAAAAATCAGCTCCTAATGAGAGAGATTTTGACATAAAAACATACATAAGTTACATTTACAGTAGCTAAATCCTCACAAGTTACATTTACAGTAGCAAAATCCTGACATAAATTGCATTTACAGTAGCAAAAATCCACATACAGTATTCCTCGTCGTTTCCATGGTGGTATTTGCACATGTATGATTTTATCAACATTAAATTATTAAAGCAGCTTTATCCTGGCATTAATGTTCCTGATCATATAGCGGAAAATCAATTTAGCGTTTTGAATCTTGTTGTGGTGAAGCATGAATTTCTAATGAGTTGCTTAACGCAGGTAACATTTAAAATCTGTTCCATCCGTTACACATGAGACAGGGTGGATAATGCATTTACAACACATCAAGTCAAACACTACAAGACACTGTTCTGTGCATGCATAAGTTCCAGGGATAAGACTTAAGTCATGACCTGCCTCTCATTACAGCCTGATGAGAGCCGCTGAATTCGTTACACTTTTGCAAAGTTCATTTGCATGGAACTCAAGAGAATAATCGAAATGTTTTAGACTCAAATCTTATATTAACAGCCAAACTGAATAATTTAACACCATTGTAGTTCTCACAGGGGCAGAATCATAAACCATGACCTGCATCTATGTCTGTATTGTGATAAATGTTATTATACTCACTGGTGTTTTGGGTTTGTAGGGCAGCACATCTGTGTCATCTGAGCCCAGACCAGCGATCAAGTTAATGTTGTAAGAACGCTATTCGAACGTTTCCATTAACTAACTACAATATAAAAAGAGACAATTAATAATGTTGTATTATATTTTGTATTTTAAAATTGTAATTTTTAAAAAAAATTTTAAAACATTTTACTAAAAACCTAAGAATAACATTTTGGATATATATATTAAATAGCATTATAAAACGTTCTACTAGTGTTACTAGTGTTACTAGTCTACTAGTGTTTTTGAACTTTAACAGAAGTTTTACAAAATATTAGCCAACGTTCTGAGAACATTCCCTGTTAGCTGGTCAGCCATTGTGAAGCAATAAATTGATAGACTGGAGCATCTGTTACTAATCTTCACCACAGATTAGTGTTATGTGGACACCTTTATAGAGTGTGTGTGTGTGTGTGTGTGTGTGTGTGTGTGTGTGTGTGAGCAAGCAAACAAAATTCACTTTTTTTTTAGTTTGTTTGTAGATTATGTTTGTAACACAAACAGCCTTTGCTCTCTGCTCATTGATGATAGCTCGACGAATCAGAAGAGTGCTTTGTAATCAAAAAGACCATATTTTGCTACATACGTAATGAATAATTCATTAGCTCGACACAATTGCTGACTCAAATCTTCAAACAGCTTGTTTTAGATGAGATATGTTCCACCTAATTAATTCCTCTTCTAAAGGAGAAACAAGAAACTTTAATAGCTCTGGTCATCACATCCTAATGTGATTTACATTATATTAATTATAAAAAGACCTTCGATGAAAATGTTAATGAATTTCCTGCTTGTTTTATAGAGAAAATAATCGCATTACTTTCCACAATATTAGGAATGACTCTGTAATCAGTCATAAATTCTTCAGATATATTTCTAATGCTGCTTTAACTAGAACTCAGTGATCCATCATTCTGCAGAAAACCTGTTTGGTTACTGTGGTTTAATCACACTTTAAAAGCATTTTTATAGATATTTTCCTTGAATTAATGACCTACAATGATGTTTCAGAAATAAAATAAGGAGGTACGTTCTCAAGTCTGAGCGCTAATTACTCGGCAGAAAATCTACATATGCAATAGCAAAGCTTTTTAATTAATGATTGTTTTCCTTCTTTTTCCATTTTTTCTGTAAGGCAACTATTTAATTAATCTTTTGATTTCATTGGCACACAAGCCGCAATTACTCAGTGGAAGTCATTAGTCCATATACGCAAGGAACATGTCGGAATATTGCCCATGTCGGAATATATGAATCTTTTGACCTGGCTTAATTCCCCTTTTCCATAGTTGCATTGAGGGAATACAGAAACAAAAACACTTATGTATGCAGCCCTTCACTACAGTCTGAATGGCCTTACGGAAAGGAAGTCTTGAAAAGCCAAGAAACTGGAGTAAGGATTCTGATCGGCCCCTTGGGCGGTACAGAGGGTCCCGTTCAGGTCAGATCCGTAGCTTACAGGGAACGGAAACCTCCTGTGGCGACTGGATCTCCTGTAACTAAACACAAAACGCTGTATAAACATAATTCTGTATGCAGAGGTTCCACAATTCTGTTCACAGCATTTTTCGGCTAGCCCTCGGTGTGCGCTAACATTAGGAAGTCACTGTGCGGGTGCATGAACGCGAAACCAAATGAAAACCAAAAATTACAAATCAACATTCTGTAAAACAGAGAAAATGAAACGGATTTCATTTTAGCGTCAACCCAACACGACTGACGCCTAATCTGTTTTTTAAATCTACCTGGATTTGTGTAATCGAGTGTGGAAACGCTACAAACATCTAATATCATTGCCAAACTAGATCTCTTGACTGTCTTGTTGTGGTATGTAGTTAAACGCTGTTGTAGCGCTGTAGCGTTCTGATCTAAAATGAAACCATAAGGTCAACATTAATGTCCACCAATCACAGCATTTGAAAGTGATGAAACATTACCCATTCTATTTGTTTGAAAGTGCTTTTAAACCCACACAAGGACTGTTCTGAATGCCAGAGCCACTGGTGAGAGTAGCGCCACTAAACCTATTTTCCATCTCATAACATGACTGAATGATCAGTTAGTGCTCTCCACCCAAGTTACTGTACGCCAAACACAGTACAACACACTTGCAGTGTCACCCTGAGTGAAGCATGAAATGATGCTTTCAAAAAGAGGTAAAACGGATTATGCAAACGTTTTAAGCACACATACATTTTTATAAGTTTAAACAGAAGCTGAATTATGACAAACAACACACTGACACTTTAACATTTGTTATTTGTTAACATCAAGTCATTTACATAAGGACAACTTTAGAATTATTTCAGGCATGTTTATTAAATACTGACTGTATGTATTTAATGCATTTGTTTTGTTTTTTAAAGAATTATATCTGAGAAAATGTTGACTAGAACCATTTTTACTAGAAACATTTTTTACTTATTTTTACTAGGACCAGTTATAGTTGTGTGTGTGTCTCTCGTATGCAGCAGACATGAGAGAAAAACGATGTTTATATTGTAACAGTATAAGTCTGAAAGCCACCTGTTCAAATGCAATGAAAACACTGAAGAAACAGCATCTGTTTCGCCGGGAAGGCGATACAAAGAGATCAAGCTATGTTTTATGAATACAGCTTCTTCTGTTGGGAAATTTATGACACAGCATTTGAACCTTTGACTTTTGATTTATAAAGCCCTGCTGGATTATCAGGGCAGAAAGGAAATGATGGCTGATAAAAATAAAGGAGAGGAACGAATTAAAAGCTGTTTAGTTTAGCCGCGCTCCTTCTCCTGGTCAAAGGTGGATCCGTTGGGTCATGCTTGTCTTGGATTACAGTACGGATCCATGACATTTCTATGTGTATATTCCATTTTTCCACTTGGACTGGACCCATAGACTACAAAATCTGGACTGCAAACTAGATATTCCCAAATCTAAAATGTATTATTCCAAACATTTATGGAATTTAATAATTAGGAATATCTACATCATATACATATCATCATCTACATATATTCTATATTTCAACCAATACGAATTCAAAAGCATTACTGTTTTCTACTTAATAGTAAATGTCATATTTCTCTAGTTTGTGGCTTTTGTGAAGCACGTTTATAATCCTACGCTGTGGCTGCTATTAGGAAATATCAATTATGTTGTTACATGAGAAGCTTAATGTACCTGTTATATAACTGAGAACAGAATGAAAATGTGCAGATACATCTGCAAACAGCCACATTGTATGTATTATCTACTTAATATTTAGGTTGATTTTTAAGCTTACAGTACAAACAACAGCGGTTTAATTTCGGATTATTTCATTAACCACTTCGGAGGGCCGGTTGAGCGCTGCACTGAGAGGCAAACATAGATTTAGCTCAAACTCTGTATCGCTCGCAGCCAAATGAGTCTGAATGTCTAGAAGGTTAATGTCTAATGATTGTACTATCGGGGGCTCTTGATCAGGGATCCTTTGCAGAATCTCTCTGCTCCTGGGGGCCTGATTACTACAAGCCAACGTCTGCATTTGGAAACAGCTCACATATCTCGTATAGTCAAGCTCAAGGCCTAGAAGCAAAGATAAGACCAGTGCTTAAATATTTCCCAGCCACTCAGTAAAACTGCAACAGACTTGCTTAAATAAACATTCCATTAAATTTGTTGGAGAAGTGGCCACACGCAAGCTATAGCTGATGTTAATTGATTACAATTACTGGCAGCGTGTGAGGTTTTGCGTCCAATGTGTTTTGTTCAAACTGCTGCCATTGCATGCAGGAAAAAAATACAGCTCAGAATCCGGTCCAGTTGTCCTGCTCCAGAGTTTAGCTCCAACACCTCAGCTAGCTAACCAGGCTTCTCTTGAAGCTTAAAACATACGCCTCTCTACCGCCATCTCTGTTTGAAACAAAATTGCTGGTTAGTTTACATACTTTTAATGTTAAAATTAAAGCAAACAGGCATTTCCCAGAAAATCAGAAATCATTATTATAAACCTACTGGTGTATGGAGACCGTCTTAAACACTGACCTGTCTTGCACTTGTTCAATAACTAATTTTGTTCCTGTTTCACCAAAAAAAGTGACTAACAGCAGCTTTAAAATTACAGACGGGGGCAGAATTGGACACCCGTGATATGAATAATGTTTAAATTGCTTTCATCATTAAAACCTGATCACATCTTCACAGTGGGAACAAAACAAGAGTGAGGTGGCAGTAATTAGAATTTTTCCGAATGCCAAAGCGAGGACACAAGATCACAGAATAGTGGTTGATTAATTATTAATGGAAACAATCTTGGATACAGCAACTTATTCCTTACCTCACCTTTGGGACGGATGGATTATATAACATGCCTGGAATTGATAATTAGCATCACATGCTAATGTGCACAGTGGTCTCAAAGCACAGCGGTATACAGTAGAAACACACACACAGCGTTCACATTAATCTCAGGACGCGACAAAGGTGTGACTCACGTTATGCTTCTGTTTACATCAGAGCACATATATTCTAATTTCATCATATTTCTAATATTTGCGTCTTTCGTTTTATTGACTGCTGAGATCCTTTAATCTTTCGCTGTATTTATTTGTCCTGTCATCTGTCAACCAACTGTTTGTCTGGCTTTGTTGTTCCTTATTTAGCGCAGAGACAAAAATCTTTTTGAATAATTCATCCTTTGTAGTCATTGTGGCTCTTGACATAGGCTTAGTTTTTTTAATTATTGTTCTCTGAGAAAGTTTGATAACTTAAACTAAGGCTTGACTCGACTGCACTCGTTGTACTCGGCTAAGCGCTGGGTTTTGAAGAGCCGCATGCTAATGTTTGGATCTTCATCTGCACCCGTGATTCGCCTCTTGACATTTGAGGATGATTAAGAAATTGCCTCAATCTAACCTCTGCATCCCGGAAACCTTTCATGTCCTTGTATTAGCGCTTCCATTATCCTTCTAATTAAAACCTTTTAATTGTGTCACACACACACAGTTTTATAATTATGCTGTACATAATGTATATTAAAATGCTTTTAATATACTGAACCGTACGGTACGTACAGCATAATTAAGACAAACTCAGAAATCCCCAGTGAGAAATAAAGCATTTAGTCAAAACTAAACTCAGTGTAATACCATAATGAATTTATTGCGTTCTAGCTTGCCTTTTCTCCACCATTCATATTTAGACATAGAACTCTCAGGCTAAGACAAAGAATCGCTCATCAAAACAGATGAGATATGGAAATTAAATTTGCGAGGCTTTGAAATGTTGTGGCATTCGCTGTTCTGGCACACAATGGATCTGCACGGAAAGAAATATGGAAAGGATCAGTCGCTCAAGGGCTTTATTCTAAGCACTGAAAGACTGAACCCTGCCACTGGAAAACAAACTCTGTGTCGGGCTTTCCATTTTGATGACCGAGACCTGCCTTGACCCGCCGTACTACAAACAAACCGTTGAAGCAGCAGAGCTTCTCAGCCGGCTTGGCTGTGAGCTCTCTATTGTGTTTTTGTACATAGTTCTACCTCTCTGAAAATCTGCTAGGATGTGTATTTAATATACAGAAAGACTGAGAAGCGAGATAGATTCGCTCTGGTTGGATTTAACTCGCGGTCGTCAGAATTAATACGACAACTGTTTTATTAACCAGCAGTCTCAGTCAGCATCACAATCATTTATCACATTTTATATGTTAAATGATAAAACGATCCATTAAGATACGCAGTAATTCTGTTCCCTAATCAACCCTGTGCGATTTTACTCTCCTTCAGTTACATTTCCATTCGTCTCCCCGGGTTGAATCCAAAAAGAAATGACCTGACAAAAATGTTCGACTCATTACTAGCATAACATTAGCAGAATTTCCATGCACTGCCGTGTCTCAGTATTTGAGACAGAATAGTAATCTGTGAATATATTATGTACCCATAATCCCTCATGATGGACTTTCCTCTCTAATTTGTGACCTGACTAGAAAAGTGGACGATTTCAAATAATATCTAGGTCGTGGTGTTAAATATTTGTGCTTAAAATGGGTCATGGGTTTTGTGCCGGTACAGGGGGCCGAATCTAAAACAGGTAAAAAGGTTTAAGCAGAACGTTGCCAAGAATGTTGTGGATGTTTTTTTTACTATTACATAGGATGCATATCAAAAACATTACTCTGAGGTTGCTAGTGGAATGTTTTAAAATGATAATAAAATTTAGAATTAACAAATATTGAATAACATTCATGAAGCCAATTAAGAACGTAAATACAACATCTAAAAACATTTTCATTGTTCCTATAACTTATAAAACTTAATAACTTATTAAAATAATATTTTAATGTTTTTGGTGCACAGTGGAAATGTTAGGGAAACGTTCTTATAACCTAAAATTGCAGCTGGGAGACGCTTATCACAGTGTCAACATTTGCCACGACAAACTTATAATGACAAACTGAAAACATACGGCTGCGCTAAAGTAGCTCTTAACAACATGAACATACCTCAGAAATATCACACAATTACAGCTCATCAGAGGCAAAAGACAACCTGAAAATCAGTGAGATTATCACACTAAAGGTTTGACAATTCAAACAGTCCGTGTGGCTCCTCAACCGTTATTCAAGAGACGCAGAAGCTTCGAGACAAAATAATAATTCAAGGTGATCTTTATCTTGGCAGGGCATGAGGCTGAAAGACTCAAATGATTATCCAGGCTAATGTGATTTCTTCATGTGAAGATGAACAACTCCCACAAAAAAGTAGCCGGTGTGGTCTGACTCTTTCTTTTCATCACTTCTGTCCTTGGGGAATATTTAATCATTCATCATGCCACAGGGGATAAACTGCTGTCAGAAAAGTAGGATTCACAAATCAATTCATGATTATTAACAGATACTGATGATGAATATAAATCCCCACAGGCACCGAACTTTCAAAAATAGCTTGTGTGTCAGACACCATATTAAAACAGAAAACCGTGCCGAGTGTCATATACTGTCATTAACAGGTGCTAAATGCAACCAAATGTAAACGAAACTAAACGCTAAAGGATAAGATGAATAAATGCAGCTAACCGTCTAATTGTGCAAAGGTGAGGTAAATAGCTACAGTAAATATTATCTTTCAAAAGGTGGGAGAAAATTATTACCACATTACTGTTGATGGTTCATGGTCCAAATTCATGGAATTTCAACCAATGAAGACAATGCCAACATGGACTAGATGTACGGCATGCCCTCATCCTCAAATCTAAACAAAAAAACACAGATTAAAAGAGCACATGAGCCTGAAATACATGATAAACATGATTTTTAACATCCCCACATGTTCTTTATTGCCTATTATTGTCAAGAGTATAAAATCATTTAAAGTTTAGAGGAATTTAGATTCTATATAAGAATTCAAGACTGTTTGAGAATATATAGTTTTCAGTGTTTGACTTTACTGACATTTTGTTTACGTTCGCATGCTAAACAATTTTGGTACTGAGTTAGGTCACATTGTATAAAGCAAAACCAGGAGTTTTACTTTAAAGTATTGCATTAATTACAGAAGGTCATACAGAAACGACTATTTTTCAGAGTCTCAGCTGCATAAGAGGCGTAACCTGCAGATCAAACGGGTGGAGACAATCTTCAGCAGGTCATCGCATAACTGAAGATGTTATTGATCGCATTTCCCATTTCCACACGAGTCTTTCAACTCTGCTCTCCTCTCGAGGCTTAGCAAGGTACGCTAGCTTCTTTCCCAACTGCGGCTCCAAAGCCCTACAGTAATACTTCTCACATTGCAGCTTTCAGATAAAAGTAGGAAATTAAATATTTATGCTGAATCAAGCTGGCCAGACGCCATAACTCATCTCATGTTCGCCCAGGCCGGGCCAAGAATAAAAGGTGTTGAAATCGGTGAGGGATCTTTCGCCTCAGATTCATTTAGGAGATGAAAGGGTTAACTCAACAGGAGGCATGACCTGCAGTGCTGGGCTGTTACCCATGGAGACCCAGGAAGGGGCGGGGCTAAGATATGATGTCAAGCAAATGAAAAATAAAAACAACACTTTAAGGTTGCAAGAACATTTCCAGAATGTTTTAAATAAGTAACAAAAATGGTAAAAATATTGCAAACATCCAGGTTTTTCTATGTTATATTAACATTATTGCTACATTAACAAGTCCTTTTTAAACATTTCACAAACAACTTAAGAATAACATTTTGATATATATGATGCTAAATAGAACATTCTGTTAACATTACTGCAAGAACATTTTGATAACGTTGAGGAAACATTAGCCTATGTTGTGAGAGCATTTCCTGTTAGCTGGGGTACCCCTCCAAACCTGCAGCACACCGACCGCAGGCCTCAGAAGCGCTGGCAAAAAAAAAAAAAAAGTCTTTCATACCTGCTCTCTGTCACAACCTCTCTCCATTTCTCCTTTTTTACCCCTTTGCCTCCCAGAATAAACTTGTGAGGCACACGGCACTTGTGAGGCCGTGATTACGCATGGCACATTTATCTGTTTCCAAGGGTATCATTATCCCTCTAGGAAGTTTTGCATTCAGTGAGCTGTGACAGGTGCGGGGCAATTCTGAGATTATTTATAATGACGGCTCTGACTCCGAGTCGAGCGTCAGCCGCAGCTGTCCTGGGGAATTTACTCTGATACACTCCAGTTTTATGGATAATGGCCACAGTCTTACAAGCAACCTAGAAAAATAAATAAGTAAAAGTGGCACAAAGTCGGTTTTTCTTACACGAGTAAGTCAAGAAGGGGAACTAATTTAAGGAATTCATGCGATGAGCACTCATGGCTGCGAGACCCGGCAGACACAGTGAGTGTGCACAGGAAAAATGACAGGTAATGAGTGTTGAAATAATGACCTTGCTAGAAGAAAAGCTACTGTATTCAAATCTAAAAGCAGGAAAATATATAACTCAACTTAAGGCAGCATCTATGAGAGACTTCACAGACGTTTGATTCTGCAGACGACGGACTTCATGAGCTCAGACAGAACACACTGTTGTTGATTATAAAACGCTGGAAAGCTTCTGTGATCAATACGAGGTGTAAATAAAGTTGACAAATGATTATATATGCAGTACTGTTAAAACACGAGTCTTGTCTTACTGGCTCTGGTGTATTCAGCTCTGTTCATCGACATAATGAGCACACAGAGGGGAAAAAAAGCAATCGGCTGGATATTAACGGGAAAAAGCTTTGCTTTCCAGAGGTTTCATTACTGCACATCTGACGTACGTCCTCCAGTGGAGACGGTCAACAAAATTGAATTTTCAAGTTCCTCCTGTGGTGTCACGCCCAGTTCATGGTGAGTCCCTCAGGAATACATTTCCCCTTCAAACAGCCATCCACAGACACCAACAGCACAGTATGAATAATGAAGTACATTACTGTTCCTCTGCCAATTATAAGATTCATTCAGAGAGCTGTAGGAGAACGTGTTAAAGAGACAAGAGGAAGTCTTGAGCAAAGTTTGTTTGGCAGCGTGAAAATCGAATGACTAATACTGCAAGAGGCAATCAAGAGCGTCTTACCTACATCTTGTTATTGGAACCAGCGTACGACACGACAGCCGTTATCTTTCCTGTAACTGTTGCGCGGCCCAAAGGAGCGGCGGAGACTCCAGAGGCCCTCAGAGATCCACACCCTATTTGGTCTCCTGTCAGGGGGTGATGGATGTGTTCGCTTCATGAGGAACATCACAACAAGCAGGAAAGTTCTGCAGGCTCCTGAGCTTTCAGCTCTGCATCACATCGGTGGACCTGCAGGTGGACCCTAAACAAATTGAGGACCAGGACTGTCTTGTCTGATTGTCACTCATACATACTTTCAAGCAGGAAAGGACATCAACCATAGGCATCCAATGACAGTATGGGTCATTCTATAAAACGTGTGCCATTAGCAGCAGCTATATACCTTTAGCTAAAAATTTCAACTTTACAAACACAATAACATATATATATATTAGTTTGTACTGTATTAGTATAAATGTGTGTGTATATATGCACAAACTAATACAGTAAATATACAGTTTGTATATAATATAAAGGCTATCATTTTGAATAAAAGTATACTTTTGTGTACACAAACCGTTGCTAAATAGAAAAGACACAGATTTCATTTGAGTGACCCAATTCCAAATCTACTGCCTACACGACACATTCTTCATTCAGTCACTGTATTCAGCTATTAAATCCGAAGAAAAATGTTTCTCTCTGCACTAATCTTTTAAAAAATATCACACTTCAAATATTATGACGAGTGCTGCTCAGCCTTAGCAAAACATGTCATTGATAAAAATCAAAACAAAAAGTGATAATGTTGTTTTTATAATCCAATAATAAATAAATAAATTATAGTTTGAAAAATGTCAAAAATGTTTGCGCCGGCTCAAAACATTCATCACTGCTCGTCCACGAAGGGTTAAAGTTTCTTCACTGGCAGCAGTTTGTGGAAAGTTTGATTTAAACGATCACACAGCACAGTGTGATTTGATTAGTGCTGATAAAATGACAGAAAATACAGACGCTTTATCTCACGCCAGATGTAAGAAAATCATGCTGAGCTCTGTAATGAGTTCACATGGCTGAAGCTATTCTGTACCATTTATAAAAACTACAGTAATTACAGTATTGACTTGTATACTGGGGTTTGGTGTTATATGGAAACGCAAACCCCATCATCATTATTCAATATTTCGTTTGACAGTAATTCTGATAAACAGGTGGTGTTGAGAGAACAAATAAAATTTTGTTGCGTTCCTGTAGCTTAAATGTGTAGCCACACAAAGGTTGTAGGTTAGATTCTCAGGAAACACACAAAATAATCACATGTGGATCTTGAATGTACCGTAAGTCGGATAAAAGCCTCCTCCAAACACGTTCATGTGAACGTAATTTAAACGCTACAACAACGTAACCTGTTTGATAAGGTCTTACAGTAACTAAAGGTTTGAGTTCAAAGTGATTTGGATTTCTGACCCAATTCATTTGTCTGTACGTTTGTTGCTAAGCTGCTATGACAGGTTGCATATCACACACAACATAAAGGATTATTTTACCAGGAGTCTCGGGCTGTACATAGACAGTGACACTTTTTCCAAAAGTATTTATTTCTTGGATCCTTTTTGAACAAACACACAGATTTGCATAGATTTGCCACTCCAGCGAACAGCTTACACAAAATATTGACACCCAGCTGCAACCGCGCAGTCGTCAAACCCTGCAAGCTGCTCTAAACTCGTGTAAAAGGATTATAAGGTGATCAGAACTACTTGAGAACGGCTGCGTTCACGGATCAAACCATCTCAACTCTTTGCAGCTGATTACAGAGATAAGGTGGTATAATCTTTTGAAGAGCCCTCATTCAGTTTCAATGTCCTACACGGATACCATTCCAATCCATGTGTTCCTCTCTCAAGATTCACGGCGTTGCAGTGAAAACCGTGACAAACTGAAACTGTGACAACAACACTCAATATCTGCATCACGCTGCACACGCTAAGTAATGCCTGGCAACACAAATCATGAATATTTGATTATATTATAGAAGATGGTTTGGCTACCAGTGACCTCTTAAAAGCGTCAATTTGTCCTCAGAATGAATGCTGTCTTTGATGTCACAGCTCAACAGCTGCTAGTGACGGATCTGGATGCTTCCTGTAGTGCCAGGTAGTAACATCCATAATTATTATGATTTCTGTAAGAAAAAAAATGGCAGATTTCATACTTCCAGAACTTCTATTTTTAGATTAATGAGAATAATATGTCTTGTGGCCATGCACTGCATATAGAGTACAGCAAAATATTTAAAGCTGAATGTTTTTGAGTGGTAGGAAAAGCTGAATATATCCATGGCATGTTAAAACCATTTGGGGTTAAACAAAAAATTAACAATTACTTATACAATTATTTAAGTGCATGACAAATCAGTTTAGAAAAAAACAACAATTTGGATTAATTTGACTTCAACATATGCGCAAGTAAGCAAAATTACCTGCAATTCCGTGTTCCAACCAGAGATGGAACCAGAGAGATGCCTGCATCTGAAGTAACCAATTATCATGTGTAAGATTACAATGTGCCTTTTTAATGAAAAAATAATAAACGGTGCAAACACATGCTGTCTGATCAATGCGACAATCTAGCCGTTGAAGGAAGTCTCCTAAAGTTCAGTGCATATCTATAATTCATCTTTACACATTCTATTGCACAGGAGCAAAGCAAAAAGATTTTATCTGGCTATAAATCACTTTCATGCACTGAAGCTCCTCCACAGATGAGCGCTTTACTAAAACTGTAATATTATGCAGCCCTTTCCCCAAGTGCTGCCAGTATGTAGCCTTTTGTGTGCTATAACCCGACCTTGAAAACATCTGGAAGAGTGTTTGATTAATGCTGCTGTTGTCTCGGAGTCCTCCGTTAAACACAGCTCACAGATTGATGCAAAAGGATGTCGCCTCATTTCATCTCCCCACTGAATGTACACAACTGTTAGTACAAGACCCTGTAGATCGCGGTGTTAAACAAACCATGTCTCCACTGGGAGGTCACTGTTTTCCTCACTCACCAGTGAAATGTAGTTAATTCCCAGCTAACTTTAGGTTGTAGGAACGTTTCCATTATGTAACTAAAACAATGTTACTGTGAAGGTTCTATTTTTTAGATGTTGTATTAACGTTACTGGTCCATTTTTTTTTACTTTCCATTAACAAGTTCTACTAAGATTACTGCAGAGCATTTTTTTGGTAACTTTGAGAGAATTTTTGGAGAACGTCAGCCAACATTTTGAAAACGTTCCCTGTCAGCTGAGTTATTTGACAGATATTACAGTAAAAGCAAACCTCTGGATGCCAGCTGCTATTGAATCATTAAACGCAACAAGAAAGATCTACTGTACGTATTTCTCCAAGCGTGAAGAGCAATTTAGGGATGCAAGAATAAATTTCTTTATAAATTAGCCAAGTCCCACAAATCTTGGATGCATAGCGAAAAATTGGACATAAAAACAATGTGCTGCAATAAACAATTTTAAAAGCAATACAGCAGCTGAGGGGCAGTTAATCTGAATTAGCCTGAAACAGTAAAAGCTAAAGGGTACGAAACAGTAAAACCTGTGATTCAGACAAAGTTTACAACATCTCAAAGATTCTAAGCAGCATCTGTGGTTTAAAAATGCAGCCTTTAATTTCAGCACCACCAGTGGCAACAAACTGAATTGCATCTCTACAATATTACACATGAATGTCACACAGTTTGTGCTGCCAGACAAAAACACATTATTAGTTCAGCTGCTTAAGATAAAGCTGTATCCAAACTCAACTACAGCACAAATAGCTCGCATATGTCTCTGTACATTAGGCAACAATAAGAAGGAGTTACCTAACGAAAAATGACTTTACCTTTAACACACATTTTTGTTCTCTTGCGCCGCTCGTGTCTCCAATTTCGTGTGCAAATTTGGAGAGAGATATTTCACGGGAGCAGCTTGAAGTATTCCGATAATGAATGCATATTTCATTTTCACGGGGCTTTTATAAAACAAACCACATTAGCAACTTTCCGATTCGTGCCTTGAAAACAGATCATTAGGCAGACAGTAATATTTCCTGCGTCTGTTAACTTAATTCCTTTTTCTGTGGCTGCCTAATGATTTGCTTCGTAATGTAGCGCAAACAATACAAGTGGTGATTCATGACATTTCTATGTAATCATAATTCATAGACTGACGTTATTAAGTGGGTTAAATTGAACTGAAAATTTGTAATTGTAAAAGTGCAATACATATAAATGATGCTAATGCTACATATATCATTTTACTTATACAAAGCTTTCGCCACAGTAAGAAAATAGCCCCGGTCCTCCATAATGCCTTTAATGGAACCTGGAGCCATGGAAATTGCCGCTAGCATGCTACAGGCACATTATGTGTTATCAGACATCGTCGCGTAAACCGCTTCATTGTGTACCGACTGCTTCGCCCTTCAGTGACCACAGGAGCAACACATTACAACAGACTAGCCGGCAGCTAGCAACTTCATCACACTCCTCTGCAGAACTACAAGAACATCCTACAGCACAAGATTTTGAAGCTCATTGGCTCTCAGGTGTCAAACCAGCTCTGAGCTCGGCACACCAGGTAATCTCACAAGAACACTGTTAGTCACAGTTGTTTTTTGTCACACTGTGTCCCTGTTTTTTATTATTCTCAAGTGTGTGTAGCTATTTCAGCTACAAAATTAATCCATCGCTATACGGATAGTGTTTGTAGATGGTTTTCCTATATTAAATTTAATTTGACTGGCAATAGTTGTATATTGGGGGCTAAAGGCATGTGCACACAAAAATGTTGTAAGTTTAAAAACATTGTAATAATCTGTTAGATTCTAAGTTATATTATTTGATGTGACACACACACACACACACACACACACAACATATGTGTGTGTGCCAAATGCATTTATGCCAAATGTATATTTTGTATAAACTACAGATTCCAAATGTTTTAGTTATTGCATAAATTATGTAAAGAAGTCATTCAGTGCTGTCGATCGTGACTGACGTCCTGAGATGTATTTTGTACATTTCTGACACGAAACACCCTTGATGTCATTCAGTCTGTCTCAGCTTTTATTTGAGATCTCGACAGGCTCATATCGTACAATCTGACAGGCGACAACGCTAAAAGACAGAAATAAAAATGCACAGCGCACAGCCGCCTTAAAATGCAGTTACAAGCCTTTGTAATTTCTCTGCAGTGGTACACAGAACAAAACCTTAAGAAATAAAATCTTTTTCTGATGACTGCAGCTGGAGTTACTAAAGTTCCCACAAAATGTGCCTCGCTTTACTAATTTCGTTGGTCTTTCTGAGCGTCGACTCACCCACACACACTCACAACATGCATCAATATATCATCCTTCTCATCTCCACTGTCTGTGTTGTAAAGTCATGATATTGTTTGCATCGATTCAATAACTTGGAGACAAAGACCCGTGGGAACACCTGAGAGGAACATCAAACACATCATTTACAGCTTCCTCAGACACAAACTTAATGTCCAGACAGTGATTATCCTGCTTTTTTTCTCACTTTGGCCATTTCACAATATTTATCTGATGAGAAAAAATGCTCTTCCCAAAAAAATCGTTGCTCTTTCATTGGTCTCATGAGGTTTGATGGAGATCATAGTTTTGTTTCATTAAAGTATAAACTTTGTCTCAGATATTTCTCCTTAAATTGTTTGTGAGAAATAGAAAAAGGAACAAATGTGACAATTGTTAAAATACATTATATTTGGAGCTGTAAAAAAATAATAGCCTGCAGCCAAAATAATGTGGGTTTGGGTACATTTTGGTGAGAAACATGTTGAGATCTCTTCTGAAACTCTAATGGAGACATTTGTAAGAATTCTGGGGTCTTTTTCTCAGGAGAAATATCTGAGACACAAGCAGAAGTATCCATTAGCTCCTTTTAATCTCATTGCTGTCTAGGAGAAATAATTGAGATCTTAATAACATCTCATCTG
This sequence comes from Yasuhikotakia modesta, assembly GCA_036877545.1. Lineage (NCBI taxonomy): Eukaryota > Metazoa > Chordata > Actinopteri > Cypriniformes > Botiidae > Yasuhikotakia > Yasuhikotakia modesta. The sequence continues at coordinate 76,003 of JBAJNP010000259.1, read as the reverse complement.
TCATTTCTCTTCTGGGTTTAAACTCAAAGAAGGTTCAGCATCTGCTTTTGTGCTCAATAGCGTTGCGCTCACAAACGTTAAGCGCATGTTCCTCTCAGTGGACTGTTACCTTTATGTGGGTTGTTTGATGTAACGCAGGTCACGGGTCAGTGCCGTGAGAAAGCACCGGGTCGTCTCTTCAGCTAGCTCACACTTCTATCGCTCAGCACCTTGGCAAACAGATGCCCTGAGGTGGGTGAGAAAGCGAGATGACTAGCATTGACTCAAATATAATAAAAAAGGAACAAAGGAACGAAACAAACAATTTAGAGGAGACCTTTTGCTTAACTAATGTCTCTCTGAGCTACAGTACTCACGCAGATTGAACGCAGGCCTCAGTCCATGAAGAAATATTACCTCTGCTAAACAACAGATTTATGGCTTGCAACCACGTCTACAGAGACCTTCTCAGGATACAGTCAGACAAACAGCTCCAACCAAGCCACAATTCGCATCCATCCAGCTTTCCCAAACTCACGACGCTTTCTGCAGTACACTCCACATTTTCTCTCAAATTTCCCAAAGTACTAATTATGATAGAACATCTCTCATTTCCACATCCACTAAAACACTTCACAAAGGAAATTTTCCGTCTTTTTATATTCAGGGTAATTGCTCTAGCACTGATGAAGAAAAATAGAACCCACGCTGGCATTTGGGCAGATATCAGCACAGGCTCTGGTGTCGCGTGTTACCACACTAAACACTGTCAACAAAAGGCGAAGGGGGGGCTTTACATTGAATTTCATGAGCTTGTGAGGTCGTGTGGCAAGGTCAGCTGATAATTTGGAGTTAATTGCAGTTGAGACAAGATATTAACATGGTAAATTGCTTTTATTAATGATGTGGAAATCAAAATGTGTGCCGTTTCATTTCTATTCACACCTCTTTGCACTAATAGGCCGAGAATAAACAGCCTTGGGTGAAGGCTTCACCCGTCACTGGCAAGGTTAGCTTTACGTCCTGAGGAATATTATTGATAAGGTTGGTTTTTCAAAGCTTGGGAAAGTCACTTAGCTTTTCTTCCCCAGCGTCTACACTAGATGGGACTAAACTGCTCCCATTATAATCAATGGATCCGTCTACACTGTTAACACCCGCTGTGTCTCCAGTTGACTGGTTTCTATTTCTGACAGATGCACAGCTAGTCCAGACACTTTGTTTTGTTTCTTATTTGTAATGTAATAAATGATAGATGACAGAAATGTACATTTATTTACATTGTTTATATCAAGAGAGGACTAGGGAAGTTCTTACAGGGATTATATTTTAGTAATTTCTGTTTTTCTAGCTATATCAACAATTTACATAATTCTTTCCATAATTTTGCAAAATTTCATAATTCCATATTCTATAGACCTTATAGGACACGTTCTATGTTCTATATATTGCCAAAGAGCCATAAAACGTATACAACCATACAATATACATAATACAAAAAACATATAGTTTTTTTTGCCATATAGGACGAGAGCTCTAAAATAGACACACCAGGGGTTGGAAAAAAGTCACACTTAACTCCTGTTAGGATCATTTAAAATTTTCCTGGCTCTCAAGGCCATAAAATAAAAACCATGAAGATTTTCTCTTACCCTTCAATCTGCCAAAAATCAAATGGAGTCTGACTCAGTGAAAGTTGCATCGGCTAATGACCTGTTTAGAAGGAGTCAGATAATAACCAGGGTCGTGTTCCGTTCATGAATATTTGAGTAAATCTAATGGCCTCTCATCTCACCTCTCATCAGGCTCTGATCCTCAGACTCCTGCCTGCATTTATTTATTAATTATAGATACTTTCTAAATAATTTTACTCGTTCTTTTACCTCAGCAGTCAGTTCTTAAGACTGTTGAAGACATTAACTGCCATTAAACCTGAAACACACCACACAGACATTCAATATAAAAGTACCTGACCTGTTAAACTAGATAGATCTTTATCTAATGATGGCTTTCTAAAGGAAGTCACTTCTGGTTAACAGAATCCCAGCTAACAAGAAACGTTCTCAGAACATTCTCTCCAAGTTATCAAAAACAATCATGCAATAATGCTACTAGAATTTTCTAATGTTTTATATATATCAACAAAAACATTTCTCTTAAGTTAGTAACATTACAGAAAATAAAAAATCTAAATTAAAAACATCTAAAAACTGAACGGGATCGTTCCAATAACATCCATTGTGACATATTTAACATTTTAGTTAGTTAAAGGATATGTTAGAGAAACGTTCTCACAACCTAAAATTGTTAGCAGGAATGATTCAGACAAAGAAACATGAAACATTTACAGCCTCCAGCGTCGCCACACAAGTGATCAGACATGAGGCTCAGATTGAGTCATCTGTTAGAAGCACAAGTGAAACCATTTGAACTAATAATTCAAATCCTTTATTAACCAATTACTCACGGGCCCCAAAATATCATGCAACACAATGTTAAACTGCATCATACAGGGTAATGTTTTTTTAACTGAAACAGATTTTATAATGTATGCAAAGCACATGCAATAATAACGCGTTGCATGTTTTATTTCTGCAGGCCTCAGAGCACCAGTGCAGCAAAAGAGCAGCGTGTTTTACAGGCGTTTGTTCCCCAGGTGCTGCGTTTCATTGCACAGCCTTCATGTAATAAATGATCATCTTGGGCTTGTAAAGTTCGTTTTTATCAGAACCAAACAATCTAATTGCCAGCCCACTCCAAACTATATAAATACATTCATTAGCAAACATTGCACAAGGATGCCTGGAGTACACAGGAAAATCTCATAAACAAGCCACTATATCAAAATCTTGCGTAAAAACCAATGTAAATACATTTTATAATCTATGAGGTAAGCAGGTTAAAACTAGCCTCGCTTACTTATTAAAACTTTTGCATCATTTATTGCTGCAAAATTACCTAATTTTACTGCTTTCTCAACCTTTAATACTTTGGTTCTATCGAGAATGATTGTTTACGGTCCCAGAGATAATAATAAAGATGTGCAAAGATTACATTAGTAATATTAAAAGTTACCTCTTATATTCCCTTTTAATAATTTCATTCTCAGACGCCAGCAGGCAGGTATTAATGAAGCCGTTTTCCTGTTTAACAGTCACTCCAACTGCAAATTTTACTGTAGAAATATAGAACAATGTAAAAAATAAAATGTAGAAAAATTTGATAAAGACATAAAAATTAACAACTGACTGAAGCACGTCTCTGCAGCGTGAATACCAGACAGACAAATCACGACTTTTACTATATATTGTATGTGTCTCTGAAAGTTCAAAGTAATAAAATATTCTTTTGGAGGAAAGTTAAGTGTGATTAAAGTTAAAAATGTGTTTTTTGGAAACAGGTCTTGATGATGGTAAACAGTGAGAAATGTACCCAAAACAAACAAACTGATACTTCAACGTTTAGTATGTTTGTTTGTTTATTTGAATTATTAAAATGACCTCAAGGTCTATGAGATCAAAAACACAAGAACACAAAAGATTGTTTAATACAAAAGTGTTTGTGTAAAAACTACACAATGGGACCGTTTACAATTGTTAACACTTTACTGTTCTGAATTAAGGACAGGGGTGTGTGTGTGTGTGTGTGTGTGTGTGTGTGTGTGCCCAGCTAAGAGGGGACATTCTCAGAACATTGGTTAATATTCTGTAAAAGTTCTCTCAAAGTTCTTAAAAACATCTTTGCAGTAATGTTAGTGGAATGTTTTTTAACCTTATTCTGAAGTTATACTGTAAAAAATTACCGAATTAAAAAAGTTTGAATAATGTTCTAATAATTAACACAGTTGTCATGTCCTAAAAAAAGGTCATTTTAAACATTCCTAGAACTTCATTCAACATTCATGTCAACATTCTTAGTACATATTGGAAGCGTTAAGGAAACGTTCACACAACCTAAAACTGTCAGCTGGGTCAGGGTCTGCAGAACGAATGCAGCGATGCAGAACCAGTCAGAATCAGAACCAGAAAACTGGGGTTAATTTGATGCAAACATGTTTGTGTAAAAACGACACGATGGGACTGTTTAGAAGAGTTAAAACTTTACTGCTCAGATTAAAGGGCAGACATGTGTGTGTGTGTGGGGGGGGTGGGAAGATATGCGGCTTTATGTTTGTGCTTTTCTTAATCAGATGTCGTAAATCAAACATATTGTCCTTGTTTGCAGAAAAGAAACCTCATTGACCTCAAACAGGGCAAACATTATTTAGTGTGTTGCGGAGTAATGAAAATTTAATCGTTCATTATCCATTTGGCTAATGTCACGGAATATGCACAAGGATATTTCTAATCCTCGCCCACTCATTTCATGACAAATGATCTGTGACAAAACAGACAGAATTTAGGGGTCTATTATGGGTTGTGCTTATGAATAAAGCTGTCTTAACTGAGCCAAGACAGTCTTCACGTTTAAATAAGCCGTGCTCTGGTCTGAAACAATAGAGGAATTTAAAATTTGGCAACGGTTCTTTGAAATTAACTTCCCAGGATATTAATCAGTGTGACAATCACCTTCACTCCAACTAACAACCTTACGCTGTATGAATGTTTTCCTAACGCTTCCATTAGGTAAAAAACATTCACAACATCCAGCTTTTTAGACATTGTGTTAACAATTCTGTATGTGTTTAAAAAACTCCACTTACTACTTAAAAATGACATATTTGATACAAATTACAAAACGTCCCACTAACTTTACTGCACAAGCGTTTTTTGGATAAGTTTGAGAGAACTTTCAGAGAACGTTAGCCAGCGTTCTGCGAATGTTCAGTGTTTGCTGGGACACCATCCAAATCTACTTAATCAAGCAGGATTAATATTATTATTCCCAGAATCATGATTTTTGGAGCGCCAGTATCAACATTAGAAATCAGAGCCAATAACACCAGCACAGTCGGAGACGCCTCCATCCAAACACCAGCGCAACGTTCCAGCACGATTTATGACACAACCAACAAAACCATAAAGGCCCTCATTTCCCATAATCCTCTGAACAAACACCATATTTCTGTCTGCATGTAACCTGCGATCGAATGTCAAACGCGCAGCGAGGAAATGAAGCCTCTTTGGAATGTTTGGATACGTGGTTTTCAATCCCCAGAGGAAAAGATCACGGCAGAGAGTGTTACATCTTCAGTTTACCTCCAGTTTCTAAAATCCCACCAGTGCTGAAACGTTTCAAACCACAACAGTAAATAATAAAGCAATTCCAGGGATCATCCGTCAAGCGTTCCGATCAAACACAACAACTGCCTTTAAGAGACTCAAACAACACAAGGGGGGCGATTACATTAAAGCACATTATAAATACATTACATTAGATTCAAATTTAAGCACATTAAAGTTTAACTACATAAAGATTAAGCCATTTTTATTCATCTCATGTTCCACAGGGAAGTAAATGAATTCACAGATAAAACTACTAGACAAGGAAGTTGTGACTGGGCATAAATCCAGATTGTGGTTTAGTCATTTGAAATGTCTTCAGACCTGCAGAGTTCAGATCATCACCATGTTCTTCAACCTACAGCTCAGCTAACAGGGAATGTTCTTGGAACGCTGGTTCTCTAAATGTTCTCTTAAAGTTCTCAAAATGATGTTGAAGTAGCTTTAGTCGAGCTTATTTAGAATATATATCAAAAACGTTAATCTTAAGTAGTTAGCGAAGAAAATCCTTGAATAGCATTCTGATCAACGAAATGAGTTAATACAGCATCTAAAAAAACTGGATGGTTTTAACTGGAAATGTTAGAGAAATATTCTTACAGTGCAAAAGTGTGGGTAAAAGATCAGGTTGGGCCTGTAACTTAAAAAAAAATCCCTGCCCTGTTCCTTTGTTAAATTGCAAATTAAATATGTTGGTTTACCCCCATAAGTTGTCTTGCTGCAAATGAACTTATTTTTAATTGTAAATTATTATGTTTTTTAAAGTGGGAGGCTGAATTAGCGGAACAACATGCTATACTGCATCTCAAACAGTGCGGGACAAACCTGTGTGTATATCACCGACTCCCAGCCTCAGACGTTTCAATAAGAGGAGAAATGGCTGCCTGTGTGGAGGTTATCACAGTCCTTTCATGTGCCTGTTAAATAATGAATACATGCTGATACTTAATCTGTCACCTCTCATAGATCCATTATTCATAAGTACAAACACTGTCTGAGTTATACCCACCTGCACGGCTGGGATAAAACTGACTGACACACACTTTTCCTCACTTTACCTGCACCTGCGCGTCCTTGCATTTGCCGTTTGCGCCTTCGCTAATTTTATTAGCGTTGCATATTGGCGCTTGCATAGGTAAACGTTATTCCTTCTCTTTCCCTAAATGCTCAATTTTGATTCAATTCACACGTTACAAGTTCCTGCAAAAAACATTTCTGCAGCACAAAAGAATTCAACGAGCAAAACAGCTCTCACCTTTCACCATGGAAACTGAAATCTGCCAGTCGTGCACATAATAAATTTTGCACAATATTTTATTTGCATAGCTGCAGGCGTGCAGAACGCCGTCTGGCCAGCTGGTCCTCTCTTTGTTCCTCAGATGCCCCCAGGGGCTGAAATGTGATGCTACCTGCGGTTCATCTCCCAGGAGAAGCTCCACAGGGTTGATAGAACTGAAATGTGTGAGCGACTGAGGGAGAAGGCCACGGGTTCCTGCTCCGTGCTGAAGAGAGACAGCGGAGAACCCGAGTTTACTGAGAAACTCTCTCGACTCCTGTGAAGGGATTTGAATGTCTCGGTGTATAAACCGAGCTAATCGCTCATTCATACCAACAGGGTTTGTAAATGTTTGTGCCTTTCCTGCAAAGTTTTGCCAGCCAGAACGATGGGATTATAAAATGTCCAGTAAAAATAATCGCCTCATGGCAGCACTTTCAAATGGGGTTCTATATGTTATCATTAGTTTACAAAATACTTCATATAAACAATGAACAGTTTTTACAACAATGAAGTAAAATTCTTGGTATTGTTATTTTTTAATGTAAAGTTTTACTCAAATGAATCCTCAATGTCTTCCAGTAAATAAACCAAAATTGACCGTACAAGTAAAACCTCTATGAGAAACCTTGGGAGAACCAGTCTCGGTGTCTATTGATTTCTGTGTATACATTATTAACATCTAATGGCTGTTTACATTAACATTAGGTATTGCAGGAACTTACAAGGAAGAAGAGAATAAATCAACACTAACTAAAGAAAAAAACAGGTTGTTATATAGTATTGAACACTAACAATCTCTCATGCATTACAATAAATATCAATACATACTTTTTTTACTTAAACCGGAAAGCAGGAAAAGATTGTATTTTTAAGTTAATTCCTAAAGAATACATCTGCAAACTGCACATGAAGGATCATGTCTTAATCTTCCGCATACATATCCACAATCTTCTGTTTACCCTCCATGAATCTGAATCAAAGCCTGAGGAGATTTTACACTTATTGATTGAACAGTGAAACCCAAATGACTGGAGTTGGATTTAGCTCTCCGCTCACATCAGACCGCTACCATGATGCTTCCATTAACATGTATCGACCATCGAATTAAAATATCACAACTCCAAACCGCAGGGCCCTGCGCAGATGCCGTCGACATAACAGTAAAACGCATAAATGGCGAATCAATAAGAAATAAACTCATGCATAGCAATGCGACTTCATGGCTGAACTTTCTGACAGCGTTTCCCAGCATGCCGTGCGACGCCTCTACATGCATGTCAGTCACTCTGATTAATTTGTTTACCACACTGAGGGCCAGAACTGACGCGTCTAGCGTGACACAGTGATTTTAATGTAAAGCTCGATATTATAAGCCTGCAGGCAAAGAAAACTGGCTGCTTTGACTTTACTTATGTCAGAGGCAGCGTGTCAGATTTGGTTGCGCCGCGGGCTGAGACGTGGGCCGGCGTCAGACTGCTGACATAACAATCCCAGTACCCACAACACATGACAGGTGGCTGTCGCTGCTGCGCTTGTGCATATATCACAGAAAAAATACACACTGTCATCATCACTGAGTGGCGTGTAGCATGCTAGCTCACAGTATTTGGATTAGGGCTATTCTGAGTGCTGAGCGTCTAGAAAACACCTTTCGAAAGACATTTCACACCTTTTAAAATAAAACGAATGTGACCTTTAATCTTATGTTACCCACTTGCGGTTGGATTTTGAACCTCCGACCGGCTTTTCTAACCCATTCTCGCTCTCAAGACGCTATCAAACACTGCCACTCACAAAGGCCAAAACTCCTTCACAGTATCTGGGCAATTTTGCTGCTAAAATGTGTCCAGGCCTGAAATTTGGTTGCTGTGGTGCTATATTTGGAAAGGCACATGTAGGATGGATATATCAGGGGGTGACCTTCAATTGGAAATCTGCAATATTTATTACTTTGCAGGGTTAATGTTTTAATCTGGTGTCTTCCGTGGAAGTTCTGCTCCGCTGATGTGTCGCTTTTGGTTAACGTTTTTTTTCAGTGCCCAACTAAACCGTCATCAACAAACCTCAGCAGCATAAACTTTCATCAGCTCCTGTTAAACTCTATTCCGTTCTGGAAACGCCACACTGAGTCCCATTTTAATCAGCCAGCCCGGAGACGAAAAACCTGACAAACATGACAAGAAAAAAAAATACAGAAAATGCAGAGAAGAGTCTAAACTTATCACTCCTGTTTTTTCAGAAACACAACCCAGCTAACATCTTTAGCTTGTAAGAATGTTTCCTTAACGTTTACATTAATAAACATAGTTACTTCTGTAGTGTATTTAAAACGTTCCTCTAACAACTTAAGAATAACAGTTTTTATACCTGATATATATATATAGCAATAAAAAAGCCAACATTCTGACAACGTTCCCTTTTAACAGAAAAGCAATTCATTTTGAAAAAACAATCAATATGTAATAATTAATATATGGTTCTTCAGACAATGTTTAAAGCTTAATAATCAATAAGGGGCATCTCTGATGTCTACATAATACTGAACTGAGTTCCAGTATATATTATCCTGACAGACAACCAGTTGCTTATCCACGTGCATTTAAAAGCATTTTTCAGGATACCTTTAAAAAGTCATTATATGTTTGTTTGGTGAAGCGAAATATTTTCAGCTATTAAAAATGCGAACGGAGACGAGAAGCGCAAACATGTGTTTATGATGATGGCAGACAATATTAAGAGCCTCTCTGTGGGGGGTAATAGTGACTGTATTTAGTCATTCAAAGGGGCAAATTATTGCTGAAACAACTGCTCATTTATCTCTGCACCCCCCCGCTGGGACACGATTTCTGCATCATGGTAAGCATGTGCACAGATTAATGGAGAGAGCCAAAGAAAACAGAGCAAATGGAAAAGGCAGCGTAGTAGAGCTAAGGTAGGGTATAAATTAGGCCCTATGATCCTACAGCATTAATGAGTGTTTATGCCACATTTTCCATGTGTGTGCGTGCGTGAGGAAAGCTCCTCAATATGGTAGACATTTGCTGCTCTTAAAAAAATGGTGTAGCCTCAGAACACTTGGCAATAAAAACATATTAACATTATTTTAGAGGGAAGAAGAGAGGCTCTCCGGTACATGACCAAAATCATTTTCAATTTAATGAGCTTGCAAAAAGTCAGGGAGACATTCGCAAGCTGTAAGCACAAGCTGTTTTCACTACAGACGCCAAGAAACAAGCGAGCGCAGAGCTGAGAACGGCCAAATGGGAGGGTGTAACCAAACCATGTTTTGTCCCATTTAAACTAATAAAGATCACAAAGTATTTTTAAAGGAGTAGTTTACCCAGAAATGAACACAACGGCAACTGCCCTGAGGAAACAAAACAATACATTCATTGTGAACGTTTTGTGAATTGGATAAACAGATTTATTAAAAAGATTTGACTAAAAAGAGCAATTTGACATCTGATATTGCTAATTCTCTCGTGAACGGGACAATAAGAGCTGGAGGGATTACAGTAAATAACGATTTACGTTTCGCTCTGTTTGTCACACATCAAATGGCTTAATAAGACACAAGACAATGTAGAAAACAAGTCTGTATCTGTTACATAATCACTGAAGCTCAAACCCAACTAACATTTTCTGAACGTTCCCATAAAGTTATCCAAAAACGTCCTTCCAAAAATGTTAGCAGAACTTTTTTACCATTGCATATCATATATAAAATTATTAAGTAGTTAGTGGAACTTGTTTTTAAAAACAAGGATCATGTATTTAAAGAAATGTTAGGAAAACGCTCTCACAGCCTAAAACTGTAAGCTGGGAACATAACAGATTGCTTGTCTCAAGGAAACAAACCCCTGTGATGGCAACCCCATCGGTCGGAGTAGAAAACAGGCAGTTAGGTGAAGATGAAGAAGAGGAAGATGAACTTCTGATGAAGGTGTAAGTAATCATGCATCCTGTTTCAGGAGGAGGACAGCCCGGGTCAAATTGCCATGCCACGTTTTCTTAATTACCTGTCTGAGAAGGGCTGCCGTGTGGAGACTAAATCCACTAACCTTCTGTCTGTCATATTAAGAGGCTTTGTGCGCTGCGGTCAACGGCAGACAGGCCTTGAATGAACCAGAGCAGAAATCAAGCTACCTGCAGTCTTCGCTGAAGATAAAGTGCCCTCCTGCAAACCGTCTCTCTCTCTCTCGTTCTCTCTCTCTCCCACACACACACAAACACACACACAGCCTTTTAAAGTCATCATGGAGTATTTCAATCAAACAAGTCTTGGCAGAGCTGATAGGAGACTCATGAGTAAGCCCAGCACTGATGAACATAATGAGAAATAAGAAAAGCTAAATTTGTAAATTCACACTCCGAGCGCCAGGGCACATACTGATCTCTGGTAAACAACATGCTGCGCGATTGTTCTTAACTTCACAGCGTTCCACTCGACTTCACCAACGCTAAGTGTAGTCGCGCGGACAAAGAGCAGAAAAGAACCTCCAATATGTGCTAGGTTACCACAGTTGGACGGCGCCACATGCTAAGCAACACTTAAAACACAGTTATGAGCTTGTTACTGGCCAAGTACAGCCCTGCCAAATGGCAATGTAGGGTACAAAAGCTGATTTGATACAGCACCATCTGACCAGCCCGGTTTTCACTCGGACCGGCAGGAAACGGAGGGACGGTTAGATGGAGCGTTGACGTAATCCCGCCTAAAGCCAGAATTCCCACACGAACAGCCACAAGAAGGAAACTGAGGGTACAGTAAACCACAGCACCTGTAAAACACATTGACTCTTTTTAATCCACTTTGCAGTCAATTATTATCTTTTGATGTTGTCTGTGTTGTGGATATGTTTGCCAATGGTCCACATCTATGATTTAAACAGATCAAGATTTTCCATTAATCTCAGCGCTCTCATTATTTAAAGCTGCAAACGTTTTTTGTTGAAAATGAACCAAAATCAGTGTTTAAAATCTTCTTACCATACACGGATACAGCAGTCACATCCGAATTTGTGGGAAACGTCCATCTATAAACAGAAAAGAGACGATCTGTTTATAATATCGCATGTCTAGAGACTGTATATGCTGCAGCGTTTGTAGCTTGAATTTTGCGTTTCAAACAGAGATGGTGGTAAAGTTACAGATTGCAGCTTTATCATACATACACACTCGTACTGTATCCGGTTGGCGTTTCAGTGCAAATGTAATTACCTTAGACTGTTCTTGTATCTGCTGTACTGCATTTACAGTAGCGAATAACAAGACTTAATTAAGATTTATCACAGACTGCTTCTGTGACTCCATCTTTGATTGCTCAGACAAAATATGCCCCCAACTGCAAAAACAAGACCAATCCATCTACACAAGTCAAGAATTTATTGTTTAACCAGCAAACACTTTGTCCTTCATCAATGCATTCAGTCAATAGAAGTTTGAGTAATGGCTCCCAATCCGGTTGCAAGATGGTCGGATCATTTCGGAGGCCGTGCGGTTTGCCAGCATCGCTCAGCCTGGCGCTTCCTAACAAACCAGAGAATATTAGCATCATACTGCGTGACATTTAGCACTAAGAAAACACATTAAATTTAACATGGAGAAGTAGAAGGAAAATAGCCCTGGTCCTTCTTTGAGGGCTTCCAGGAGCGAGTTTAAGCTCTCCGTCTCCCCTGAGCCACGCAGTCGAGCTGTTAAGCTTATTCTGGTATTCAAATACTTCCGACACCTCGTATATCTTCTGACACGCACATGCTGGATTTTGTCATCTTGGTCTTTTATCCATTCGCTCCCAGATAAGACCAAAGTGGGAGACGACATTTTTCTCAGTTTTTACAGCTGGAGGGAGGTATGATTAAGTGGTGGGGATGTATTCCAGAGAACTGACTCTCTTTGAGAACCCACCCCTCCTACGTGTGTGTCCTCTGCCCCTGCCTCTGCTGCCAGGCTGCTCTGGTTTCCAGCCCAAGGCAGGTCAGCCAGACGCTACGCCACGCTGTGATTTATTACAGCAAATTGAAAGATTCTAAAGAGGGAGTCCGTTTATGTTGGCAGGGCGAGACTTCTGGTTGGTTGCGGCCTGCGCGGCAAGTTACTGGCCCAAATTCATCTCACTTTCAAACTTTGGGAGTGACGTTACTAAAAAACAACATTAATTAATATTAATTTTTTGCAGCGATACCATAAGCGATATAGAGACCCTGGCTTTATTTAAATAGTAAAGCAGAATTAGTCTAGAAAGTCTAGAATTTTTTTGTTATGCTGATTTAAAGCTATGGATTCTGATAGCAATTACTAAGTGGCCTAAATATATTTATATACATGTACATTTTCTTGCCTGTCAAACTATATATGCATGCAAGTTTTCAAAGCTAGGTTGCTATGGCTATCCTGTCCGAAATAGTTACCCTATTTCCAGCATGCATTTAAACAGCAAGCGTTAGCAAAAAACATTTTACTGCCTAAAGGTTGTTCTTCATTTGCTTGTGAGACTTGAGTGAATTCTCAGCTGTAGTTTCCTAAAAATAAAAGCAAACATTAACACACACACACACACAAAAACACAATGCAAAACGAATGCTGTAAATTAATGCAGGTAGTGTAGCTTAAGACAGAATCAAGAGAAGACAATAAAAACTACTGGAATCTTTTATCCATGAGAAACACTTGAGACTGAGATCACGAGACTTACAGTAAGCATATGTCTCCATTTTAATCTCATTGTTGTCTGAAAGAAGCAGCTGAGATATTAAAGAGATCTCATTTGTGATTTTTCTTTCCCGTGTGACAACTGAGTCCACATCGTCGGCATATCTGAGCACAGCAGTGATTATTATCTGGGCAGAACTCTCTGTGCAGGAGAAGACTGGCGATAAATCAGAGTCGAGGTTGGCGCATGTTGGGGTTTCATTGCCAAATGTTTGCCACCGCCTATAGGCTGAAGACCAGCGCCTGATGCTGGGTTTATTTTTATTCGTTGTTTTCGCCCCTGCTGTGAGGCAATGAAAAATCACATTCTTTAAGATTTTAGTACCGCGCCACTGCCAACCACGTTACGAGACACGGCCCAAAAACTAATCCATAGATTTAGCTACATGTGTTAAAAAGCATGCTTGCAACTTATGTCAAATGTTTCCTGTGATGGGCATGAAGTCACCGATGAGCGGAGATGAGATAAGGCCTGGAATAAGGAAGCTTTTTATTTAACAAAAGAAAAGTAATCTTGCTAATAACATTTGGGGATTTTTTTGGCAGTGTCTCTTTGCTTGATGGAGTAAGTGGACAAGTCGAGTCCCTGTGACATGATATACAGGCAAACCTTTAAGCCCTGCGCACTTTTCAGGGAGAAAGACCATTAGCCAGACTTTACAGACGGTATCATAAATTATGACACAGGGGTTAGGAAGCTCTCGATTTATAAACAGGTAATGTACACTCACACAAATGAGCCCTTGAGCCCAACTCTGCTGCATCTGCCCAGAGAAGGAAATAAAAATGAGAAAAACATCACAAATCCGGGAACATCAACAGCCTTGGAAAAGCAAAAAGTCAAAATCTTTGCATTTTTTTTTTAAAGTTGTATATCACATGCATCAAAACAGTTTTTCTTAAGTTGTAAGAAAAAAAAACTACTACTTTAAAAACGTTACTGAATTTAAAAAACCCTTGACTGAAATTCTTGCAACCAATCGAAAGTTGTTTTGAACATTCCTAGAACTTTTAAAACAATCCTAGAACAAAATGTTCTTGCAACCTAATATTGTTGGACAGAAAGCAAGACCATAGATAAGCCATAAAAGGAAGATGGGCGGAGCTTGTGCAAGAACTGGGGGAGGAGCCTTTTTCTAGCCACAGGCATGCTGTGTGTACAATACAGTACAGTACATATCAATGGAGATTCTGATTAGCTTTTTAGGAGAATCTTACCTGTAACTGCCTGTCTAATATCAGTTTCCCCTCTCCATACATCATTTGCTGTTTACCGTACAGCAGTACAGCAGACGGCCCTGAAATGACAATACAGTTTAAACACATTTTTAAACAAAAACACTACAGAGTTTTCATGCATTTTGTTTTAAAACAGATTAAATAAAATTTAATCTTATATTAATACAAACTTGGGAATAACTAACCTAAATCCTAAATTAATCATATCAATATGAAAAATAATAATATTTAATCTGAAGTATTTTGCACATAAATACAGTAGCAAAAATATTTTGAATGGAATGTATGGAGTCTACATTTTTACACATTTAAAATAGAAGATTGTTTTATACATACATATGAAGACTTTTCTTGTGGAACGAGGCATATTAGAGAGAAAACAAGTAAACAAATGCAACAAAATATCTTAAACAAAAACATTCAAAATCAATTGCATTCAGAGATTTGCATTTTTAGGAAAGGAAATAAGATGCTTTATTTTCTCAGCTGAAAAGGCAAATCTTTGAATGTAATTTGTGGATATTGACTTTTTCATGCTGTGCGTTTAAACGGAAGTAAAAGAGTTATAAAAAATCCTAATGCTATAACGGCGCAAAAGACAGTTAAAGATATACTTCACAGAATCGATGAAAAGACTCGGGCTATCTGCACAGCCTCATGGTATAGCATCAGATGAATTGTGTCTTTTGGCAGGACTAGCTGTTGAGCTCCAAACTGCTCTGAAATCTCTCCGAGTCGTTCGAAATTCACTGGCGCTCCACAAACACTGTGATTACCAGTCCACTGTCAAAACCATGGCAGCAAATGGAGTATTAGAACATAACATGGAAAATGGAGAGTATTTTCAGGCGACACTAAAGCTCTCGACTGCAGCCAAACAAGAAGAGAAGTTCCTGAAAGATTTGCAAGCACTTTCATCACGAGCAGAGGAGACGTCCTTTTCAGCTAAGAGGAGCTATTTAGCAAAGGAAAAGTAAATAGCTATTAGCTTCAGTCAAACCATGATGGCAGCGAGAATTAAAACAAAGAAATAAATGCGCCACATTACGAGGTGTTGTAAGAACGATTCAGCACGGTAAAAAAGGAGAAAAGTTCACAAAAATGGGTGATTTTTCCTGTTTCGAAACACTTTTTAAAACCATATTCATTAGCGCTGATGAACTGATGGAAAATAATAGATATTTTTCACATCTTTTCCAGAGGATCCATTCACAGCTGTTGTGGTAAATTTGTTATTTCCTTGCACAGAATCAGACAGCTGCATTCTACAGCCTGGAATTATATCACAAACTGAGACTTGTGATTAAGATATTGAAGAGAATTTGCCCTTTAGGGACACTATATAGTTTTAAGGCCGGCTGTCAGGGGACACAGACTGCAAGCTCTGCCTGGCCATGTTTACAAGGAAAAGGGCATTCATTAAAACAAGAGGATGTTATGAAGGTATCAGTTTGACTGGATACAAGCCAAATGCTGGCCCTGGCGTATTCTGCGGACGCAAGAAACACACGCTGACCCTGAAAATTTTAAGTGCTCCAGAATTTATCCAGCATTCAGAACAAACAGATCCAGGGACCGACAGCAAAAGTTATTCTATCACTTTTGGCATATCCAGGAATAGTTCCACATTTCAAGAGCGGAGACATGTTATAAGGGATTAATATAGAAAAATTATATATTTTACACACACACACAAGATCATTTCATGTTACAGGGACATTCTGTAAACTTAATATTTTTCACACTGTACAAACTGATATTGTATCCCCCAACACTCATCTAGCCCTAAATCATAGAATAACTTCTGCTTTTTTAGTTTCTCAAAAGATCATTCTGTATAATTTATAGGCTTGGTTTTTTATGTAAACCTCAAAAATGTCTCCATAAGTCAAAATACACTGCTATTATTATTATATTGTGGGGACGTTTGGTCCCTCAAAATGTAACAAACACCAGCACACACACACACACACTTAAAGTAAAATGCCTTCACTGTGTATTTTTCATTTTGGTGGTTCGTTTTTGGCCACGACCTTCTATCAAAATCATAAAACAAACAAAAGTAGCTACTTTAGTCCACGTTTTCTCATTTGACAGTTTTCATTCTCTTTGTTGACATTTCGTGACCTCATTAAGATAATGCTGATATTTCTCTCTTTCTGTTCACTGAAGTGAATAATGACTTACATAAGAATAATTTGGTTTTCTGGCTTTTATTAAACAGACACTGAAAATTGAGTGACTAAATTACAGAACTTCACCAACACGCAATTAGCCCTATAAAGAAATTAGCGCTTGTATATTTTGAGCTTTAATTCGCGTGTGAAGATCCAGTTCCTTGTTATACCCCTCAGTGCTCTCCAACGATGGTATGCTAACGCAGGTATGAGCCAACATTACAACACAGTAAACGTAATGAGGGAGAGAAATCACATCAGAGTTTAAACAATCCGATGGGGTCAAACTTTCCAGACAATGCTTTGAGAACCAATGATGGCGCAGAGCCCATAGCTAATGCTTCACACATTTATGAGAACACCATTTCACCCTCAGCAAGGCTGTGGGAGTCGCAATAGTGTTTAAGAGTCAGAATAAATAATGGTCGCTGCTCTCTGTTCCTTAATGTTGATATATCTCTGCAACAGGACAGGTGCTGCCGCATTTGGTTTCCTCAGATCGCCGCAATTAATCTGACTTGTCGTGTGATGAACTCGGACGAAACTCAGAACCCAAAAGACATGAATAATACAATACATTAAATCTCACTTTAACGACTTCACACCTTGAGGAAAACTGGGGGGAAAGGTCATAAATTGAGACTCTAATAACAACCGTCCAAAATAAAAGAGAACAAAGGGAGCAGGGGGGCAAATTCGACATCTAGCGCAAAAAGGTATCGACCATATGTGACTTGTTTGCAAGGTTGGTTTCAATTAATCATAGCTGGGTGGCAGATCCGCGTTCGGCCTTTTGCCACCTCAGAAAGAACGATCCTCTCCACCCCGACCCAACGGTAAATAATTAGAGCAGAAACTGATCCCTCTCATTAATATTGCTTACATTAGCATCATTCATTGGCCTAGTTACCCTAGAAGCCAGAGGTGTTTGAAGAGCGAGATTGAATGATTCACATCTGGCAACAAGAAAAGTCAGTTTCTATCTCCATTTCTGTTTATTCTGGGGCTAAGCTACATTTGGCTAAAGCAAAACTCACTTCCTGTTAATTTAATGACTGTGACCCCCTAGCTAACAATTCTGGGTTGTAAGAACGTCCATCCAAACTTTTATGTTTTGGACAAAAATGTTAAATTGTTATATAATATGTTAAAAATATTTTTATAGTTAAAGGAAGGTTAAAAACATCCATTTTTTGACACTGTATTAAAAATATTGCTTGGTTACAAAATTATTCAAACATTAGTAACAACTGAAAAATAATGTTAATGTGTATATATTATATATATATACACACATACATACATGCATACATACACACACACAACAACAACAATAAAAAAAGCAAAAAAAAGTGCCTGCAAGAATGTTTCTGATAACTTTAAAATAACTTTTAGAGAATGTTAGCCAACATTCTAATAACATTTCCTGTTTGCTGGGACAGCATGCAATTGGAGCATTGAGTTGGCACGCCAAAATGAACCTTTAGAACAAGGGGGCTTTTCTGCCTCATTGATGCCATATGGAATAATGAAAAAGTGACTGGAAACCTCACAGGTTCTGGTGTCTCTTTGACACCAGTGATTAAGCGAAACTACCCCTCTCGACTCATCAGGGCTAAGTATGGATAATGATGACAGATGATCCCAATTATAGGGGTTGGAAATATAAGGGTACTTTGCAACAGGACCAAAAAAACCTCTCAGTACTGCTCCTTTAAAAATAATGAAATACCTCAAAGATACGTATTGGATTCTGTTCACTTGTATCCCCACTGGGTAAGTGAACGAGCAGAGGGTGTGTTGAAAAATACTTGCAAGGTGGCCCTGGTTTCACAATGCCATATGTGGTCATTAACACTCTTTTTCTATGTTGCAATGCTGTATGAGAACAGCCGGGCTTCCAGGCATGACTGTGATGAGATGGAGAGCACAGAGCCCCTCTTCATCCACAGCCCCCCACCATCATCAGCCCCAAGCTTCCTTCTCCATCAGGGCTGTCTCAGATTCAGTGGAGTGTAGCAAGTACTGGTACTGGCCATCTGGGTCAACCCTCCAGACTGAACACAATGATAAAGCCAGTCTTCAGCATGACAAATGGCTGACACGGCCCGAGTTGCACAATCTCACCTCTCAGTTTCACAAGCTAGGCGTTAGTGAGCTAGTGTCTGTCTGTCCTTTTCAAATAATGTATGCGCTCTCTGATGTCCAGCTAACGGCGCTGTAAGAACGTTTCCATTTCTTTTCTAACAAAAATATTAAAAATATTACTTTTAGTTCTAGAAAACAGTTTTTTAGACTGTAAATAAGTATTGCTTGGTTTAGAAAGTAATTTTGTAACTTAAAAATGTTTGATCTATATGTGTGTTTGTATATATACATATATACACACATACACATACATATATAATCTTAAATGTAAAGTTTCAAAGAATTAAAAAAAGATTTCATTTTTGAACTGTATACACCCACACACATATATATATATATATATATATACACACACACACACACACACACATTTTCAAAGCCAGACTACAAAGGTTGTCGAGGCTAAACTGAAGAAAACATGCTAAAAGCAGATTGGCCCCTGACTTCCCACTGCGACCCCTGACAAGCCTCTCTTTGACTAAAAGCATTATTTGGTTGCCATTCGGGGCTGCCGCAGTCAGAGATGCATAACAAGGGGCAGTTATCTGGTGCAACACACAGCAGACTCTGCTTCTCCTCTGTTGTTCTAATTTGTTTCAAACTGAGAGAAGCGCTGATTAAATAAGTCAGGCCGTGATTGAATGCACGTTTGGCCACACACCTCCAGCTCCTGGGGTTTAACAAACATGTTTGTTTGTCTCCCCAAAAGTAACTTGAAGTTTCGGAGTGTTTTCCTGTCTATTAACAAAAAGAAGCAACCAAAAGAGTCCTATTGTTTGCTGTTGCCAGATCACCGTGCAGAAAGTCATTCAAACAGACCTCCCACAGTTAACTGTACTCACTGATCGAACCTTAGCGTGAGCAAATATTCCCTTACCTAAGCTTAATAACCACATAATTTTAAAGAGCCCACTCACAAAACCGCACATGGGTAAATTATGTTCCAATTACAGCATACTTTGTGTGCTTACTAAAAGTTAGGTCAAATAAAGTTGGTATTTTCTTCGATATATAAGCAGTACCGCTGTTACCTGTCTCTGTGAGCGTTTCTTAATACGAGCACAAAATAATGAGACATCGTTGCCTGAACTCTGCAATGTAGCGAATATGTTAGTTTTATATTTATTTATTTTGGTTTGTTTTCCTCTCTCCAGTGGAGCAGACGTCTGCGTTAAGCTTTCATCAGCATAATCCTGACTGATACGAGCACTACCCACAGCGTTGCCAAGCCAATAACAAACTAATAATGCATTATACATTAATTTGTGGTTGCATATTGTGACACATAATTAAATTAACGTCCAACAGACTGCTTAGAAATGCATTTAAATTTCGCATTTTGTCAGACCGTCTGAAATATCAACAGATGTTGGGAATGTATTATCAAGACTAACAAGCAAACACAACTTCAATGATGGATAAGAAAGCAACATCATAAAAATGGTGTGTGTGTGTGTGTGTGA
>JBAJNP010000259.1:9794-55757 GCA_036877545.1 Yasuhikotakia modesta | reverse complement strand
AGAGAGAGAGAGAGAGAGAGAGAGAGAGAGAGAGAGAGAGAGAGAGGTTTTGAGAGTTTGTGTATCCTTTGATATCCAATTTGTGTTCAAAAGCCTCCTGTCCCTGATTGTCATGATTGGTTTGAAGTCCCAAAGTCTCACTTGTCATCTGTGACTAATGAATTTAAATTGATAAGAAATTGATCAGCCTTTCCTTAACCAGCCTATTGTGATTCTTATCCATAAGCTATCAGTTGTTATCATCCTGTCATATTCAGGTCCCCTCGTATCCGCGGCCATTGATTGGCTGAACACATCTGTATCTAAACAGCACAAACCCAATATCCGTAAAAAACCAGCTCTAAATTTGACTGATATTCCAGTTGAGGAAGAAACCATCAAAAGATTAAAGCATTGATCCTGAGATATACTAGAGACTAGATCTGTGTCTTTGTCAAGACGTGCTTAAGATGAAACGCCATTGGTTTTATGGTTCATTAAAGGGGCGTGTGTATCGTTTTATTTCTGCTCTGGAGGAAGAGGTGGATTATGTTTGTGCCACGGGAGGAAATTGGTTACTGATCTTTCACCGCTTGCTCTCCATATGCGCAAAACTTGGCCAGACACATTTTGTAACAGCACTGAAGCATTTTAATAAATGGTGACAGAATGCAGATGGATCTGGAGCCCTTGTGAGTGTTTTATCTCAGTATGTGGTCCTTCCTTCCGCCTCGATTTGCGCCGGGGTGCGTAAAAGCAGTGAGCCATTACATACGGCACCAAACTCCGTCTAATATTAAACGCAGTTATTAAGTTTACAGTCTTTATGTGATCTGAAGCACATGAGTTATGAGTTATCATAAGTGTTACTAAACACTGGGAAGCGTTCCGTTGTATGTCCCGTAACGCGTTATGTTGCTCCAAATGAACCCAAACGCGTCGGCATTGCGATATAGTTTAAACGAGCGCAAAGACGGAACAGCATCAATAGGAAATGTTTTGAAATGCAAAGAAAACACGTATTCAGCGTAAGAGTGAGTGAGCTAGAGAGAGAGAGAGAGAGAGAGAGAGAGGGAGAGAGAGAGAGATTGCCATCAACTGAATTCATTACTGCAATCCCTCCCATAGGTTCCGAGGGGAAACGGCGTTCCGTGCATTTGAAATAAACAATCTTATGTGACTGATAATGACAGAGGAACCGGACCCCTGTTAGGACGTGTAATATATGTGGTCGGGTGCGAGGAGCAGCGAGAGACGGGAGTCAAATGCGCTCCGGCGATTTGGCGAAGGAGGCGCGGAACTCGGGAGCGCACCAGCCGAACTGAAGCGGCGGCACTCGGGCACATAATGTTGCGCAGACGCTTGAAATCCTCCTCGGGATCAAGCGCTCGGCTGCACGTTGCTTTTTAAGACCATCCGGACTGAAGGATCAACGGGCTGACTCTCCAGTCGGAGGCAGACTGGTAAAGCCGTGCAGTCCTTAGTTTTATTTGGGATTTTGTATTCGGGAGAGACGCAGGAAGAGTTTGAATACTGCCTGAATGGATCCAAGCCTCTTTTAAGAAGGTGAGGATGAAAGAAATATAAGTCTTACATTTTATTACAATCCCAAATTCTCCGAAACTTCTCGTGTTACGCGTGCCGGGCTTAAAACTTCGTCCAAACAGATGATAAAAGATAAACACACACGAAAGAATAAACTGCAAAATAAAGGACAAAAACGCAGAATGTTTAATAAAGCAGCGACATGCCAAACGCGTCGTTTTCCGCGTGTGCATTACCAGACTATTGCTCATGTCATATCATCCACGCATTTCTGTGATATGTACAACTATTTATGTTTTAAAAACGCAAATGATAACAAATATAAAATATCCAGACGGGAAATATCTTCTAAAGATAGTTTAACTATTTCAACTAGTAGCTTTAATAAAACTGTATTGAAACCCTGTGCGTATTAGACTAAAGGGACTGCAGAGATTTTGCTACAATGGGATTTAACGGACTATATATCCTCTCAAAGGAGACGTTCACTTGCAGGGCAATTATAAATAATAGCAATAATGTACAACACACAAAAATATGCAAATATGACTGTAAAATAGCTATGAGGAAATCAGATCTTAGTTCATATCTGTGTAGCCTTTGCACTGAGGCCAATATGGAGCTTATTGATAATTACATAACTTACTTTAATGCTCAGTGAACGTTCAGTAACGTTTAACCATCGAATACAAAAGTGGCCGTGTTGAAATTCTTCCCACAAAAGACATGGCTGCTAAACTGACAGCTGCCCATGCGTTATTGACTAAAGGAGTTCTCACATCCTGTACATTAGGCAGGACCGTGTTTCCTAACCTTTCAAAACTCAATGATTTAATAGAGCGGTTCTCACTGTCCCCAGGTTCAGAATCATTATTACAGAGAACTGTGTGCCAGCGCATTGGAGAACAGACCTGTCCATCATCATGGCATTTGACAGACTAAACACCTCAGTGCCCTTTACAAGTCTCTGAGATGCTGATGTCGCCAGTCATCGCTCTCCCCTCTCAGAACAAGATGACTGGCAGAGTACAGATCCTGTTTTATTACTGCCTGCTCTTTAATACGCCCTCTTTCTTTCTTTCTTTCTTTCTTTCTTTCTTTCTTTCTTTCTTTCTTTCTTTCTTTCTTTCTTTCTTTCTTTCTTTCTGTTTCTCTCTTTCTGTGTCTGTCTGTCAACATTAAAATTAAATTTCTATTTTTGAAAATTAATCATTCATTTCTTCAGCCACCAAAGTAATTACTTTAGCTGTGCTATTTCATTTGATTATAATTTGGTCTTTTTGCTATGACTGAATACCTGTATTCTCAGTTACATACACATACACCCCCACACACACAGCCTACACACCTACACATACACACCCCCCCACACACAATCTTCACACGCATACACACGCACACACACACACACACACACACACTCACACAATCACCACAGATCCACATAAAAGTACGCACACACATGCACACACATATACACACACACACACACACACACATACAAAAAAGTGTAAATATTTAGGCAGAGTGACTTAGAGAGAAACAAGCAGAGCATATTCTAAGCGACCTGTCACTGAATTAACTTCTTACCTATTTGTATTTTCTATTAAAACAGGTAAGTGGACCAAAATGCTACTTGTGCCTTTCAGGAAGCGTCCAGCTGTGCCAGGAGAGGAGGTCGCCTCCGATGAACCCTCCATACCGGCTGCTTTGGCCCGCACACTTTGAAATCGTCTTTCTGTTAACTCAAGAGTGACAATGTGATGAGCTTTGATATCATTTCCAGCCCAAGCATGGATGGAGGGATGAAAGAGAGTTGTACGAGTTAATGAGACTATTGCTCTTGTGTTGGAGAGCTTAGGACAGGCAATTACTGGAGGATTACTCACCGGCTTCAACACAGCATACTCTCCACTGAGACGAGCTTCAAGATCTGTTCAGAACTTCAGTGCGTTGGATTTTATTAGATTTTTCTTCCTTTTTTAATTACCTGCTGCGTTGTTGTCTGAAGTTTGCAAACTGTCTTACAAAATGGAGGTACAGGTTCGAATATGGAATAAAGACTTTCCTACTTTGATCAGCCCGTGGATACCGATACTGCTGGGTCTTCACTTGCATTTCTCACGGGCAACCAGCTGTCCGGAGGAATGTCGATGTGACCGGACCTTCGTTTACTGTAATGAGAGGAGTCTAACATCTGTGCCTCTGGGGCTGGGAGAAGGTTATAAGACCCTCTACCTCCACAACAATCAAATCAACAATGCTGGTTTCCCGCTGGAAATGCACAACGTTGCCTCAGTGGAGACGGTGTATCTCTATGGCAACCAGCTGGATGAGTTTCCTATCAATCTACCCAAAAACGTGCGCGTTCTCCACCTGCAGGAGAACAACATTCAGACCGTGTCCCGGGCTGCCCTCGCACAGCTGCTTCGCCTGGAGGAGCTTTATCTGGATGACAACTCCATCTCCACTGTGGGTGTTGAGGAGGGGGCCTTCAGGGAGGCCGCCAGCCTCAAAACCCTCTTTCTTACCAAGAACCACCTGAGCAGCGTACCTATCGGCCTCCCAGAGGAACTCAGAGAGCTGCGGCTGGATGAGAACCGCATAGCGCTTATAGCTGAGGACGCTTTTGAGAACGTGACCGGCCTGGAAGTTCTCCTGCTTGATGGAAACCTTCTCACAGACGAGGGCATTGCCCTTGAAGCTTTTCAGAGCCTGGCTAACCTTAAAACTCTGTCGCTAGCACGTAACTCGCTCACGTTTCCTCCAGCTAATCTACCTACTGAGTTTTTAATCAAGCTAAACTTGCAAGATAATCAAATGAATGAGATTCCTTTGACAGCCTTCCGTGGGCTTCATCGCTTGGAGAGACTGGATATTTCCAACAACCAGCTGCAGGCTCTCACACAGGGCGTCTTTGACGGCCTCCGCAGCCTGAGACAGCTCACTGTTCGAAACAACCTTTGGCTCTGTGACTGCAACATTAAATGGGTAATACTGTGGTTAAAGTCCCTGCCAGCTACCCTCAATGTCCGCGGATTCATGTGCCAGAAACCAGAGAGGGTACGTGGCATGGTAATCAGAGAGCTGACCCTGGAGCTTATCCAGTGTCCTAACAGCACCGCCACAGTCCCACGATTCACACAACAGCCTACACTGCTCTCTTCCTCCATCGCTGAGTCAGCCACTCAAGCGGCCTCCACACCCCCACATTCCCTGCCTACACCCACCACTCCACCTTTTGCACTTCCCCTTCCAACCGCAGGCAAAGACGGGGAACGGAGCACAAACGTGCCTGAGGGTCCCAGACTGGAATCCCTACGCGTGTCTTTTGTTGTGCTAAACAGCTCGTGCGTTCAGGTTAGCTGGCTATCAGCATTTACCGTCACGGCCTATAAGGTCACCTGGGTCAAATTGGGTCACAGTTTGATCAACGGGCCCATGCAGGAAACAATGGTTGTGGGTGAACATGAGGGAATCCTGCTGGCAAATCTGGAGCCCCAATCCTCCTACCGCATTTGTGTGGATCCGCTAGATGCTTTTAATAATTACCACCCAGGAGATGAAACAATTTGCTCTGAGGTGACAACAAAGCTTGCTTCCTATAATTCGGACGACAACGCCACCGGGCCCGAGCAGGCTACCCAGCAGGACCCGAGCTCCCCTCTCCTATTGGCTGGCTTGATCGGTGGGGCGGTGCTAGTGGTCCTGGTGGTAATGTTGAGCATATTTTGCTGGCACATGCACAAAAAGGGAACGTCAGACTCCTCTAAATGGAAATACAGCCGTGGCAGGAGAAAAGACGATTATTGTGAAGCAGGGACCAAAAAAGATAACTCAATTCTGGAGATGACTGAGACTAGCTTTCAGATAGTTTCTTTAAATAACGAACAGCTTCTTAAAGGGGATTTCCGTATTCAACCAATTTACACTCCTAACGGTGGTGTCGGATTCAGAGACTCCCAGAGGAGAAACAATAGCACATCTTACTGTAAGAACAGCGTTCCAGAGTCTGATCCATGCCATAAATGATGTTTTTAACAAGATAACATCCTTTATATTTAGATCAGGCTTGAAACACACTGTATAGGATATATTTCAAACGACAAGACTGTACGATATGTAATTTATATTCTGAACAATGATATCGCCTTTGTTTTCTATATCTTAGTAAAACACAAAATTATTTGTAAAGCATTAGTTTCTCATGTTGTGTTACTATAGCGAAGGAATCCTTTACACAATCCAAGATGGCAAAGGCCCATGCAGTGTCAGTGAACCGCAGCAATCTGAAACACACAGAGAGATCACAATGTTAAACACAAATCAACCAGTGTGTCCTGTAAACGAGTGAGCAGCATGTTGTTTATATTTCTCAGCATCACCACAAGGTGGCGCCTGTTCTCATCACCAGTATATTATTATGAAGCCCCAAGCTACTCTTTGATCAGGCATCTCACAATTTTACTTAGTTCACTGAACACAGACGGTTCTTGCAACACATCACGAAACAAACCCTGGCTGACACAAGACTACAAAGATACTAGGAAATTCAGATTTACATATGCAGTGTGAAGGCAGATTTCCTTAGCTGCCTGTCGTACCTGCTCACACAAAGCTATACAATGTCCTTATGGCTCTTTTACGCTGCTGTACTTCTGCTCCGATGAGCAAAATATCTTCGCTGCACAGTAACCAGCCTATTACAGCTCCTACACTTTGTTTGCATCGTCACACACAAAGTTGATGAGCAGCTGAAACTACGTCGCTAAACAAACCATTATCTTCATCATTTATTGTGCGCTGCGTTTATTTTAGCTAGCAGGAACTTTTTCTGTGTATACAAAGAGTCAAGTCAGGGCTGCTTGTTACAGGTCGACTTAAATTACCCGATTATAGGCCTGTGCCTTTTGTTTAAACACATTTCGACCTTTTCACTGCCAGGAGAGATTAACTAAAATATACATCGGAGTCCTAGATTCTGAGATGACTGGTAAAATGCCTCTATTTTGCCTGAATTAGAGCTTCGCTAATCAAACCCCATCAAACAAGTTCTGTACCAAGAGTCAACACAACCCTCTGAATGCAATAGCATGTAAAATCACACAATGGCTATAGTTAGATGCAATTTATGAGGTTGTATTTATTTCCCTGCCTTCGTCTTGGCATAGCAAAAGATTGCAGCATTGTAATGGCTTTGAAATGAGATCTCAGAGCTGTGGGCAGGTGTCAATGAGCCATAGCATAGCAATAAACAAAACTCTAGAGTTAATACAACCGCTGACCGGTTTTATGAGCGCGCTACGCTCCACCTGGCCTGTTTTGCGCATAGCATCCTCTACACAGATGTATGATGTTCTACACGCGCTCTGGCGTTTATATAATGACGCGTGCGGGTGGGAGGGATTCACACATAATGACTGTTTCACTGATCAAAAGAAAAGCTTGTGGGATTGATCACAAAAGCTCAGAAACATTAGAATTCCTTTACAAAAATAACAAGCACTTATACTGGACTGAATTATTTATAAAGCTGCATATAGGACTAGACTTCTTTCTTTCTTTCTGTCTGTCTCTGTCTTTCACTTCCTACCTTTTAATTCCAGGCTTATATATTTTTTCATTTTCTTTGACATCCTTTTCACGTCTTTCTATCTTTTTTCTTTCTTTCTTTTTCTCGTTCTCTCTCACGTTCTCTCTCTCATTCTGTCTTTCTTTCACATCTTTCTATCCTTCACATCTATCTTTCTTTCTATTGAAAGGACGCACTTTAATACCATATATGAATACAACTAGGTTATTGTTTGATGGATTGCATCATTAGTTTAGCTTCACAGTGTCTGAGTAGTCCAATTTTGTGGCTAATAATTTACATGCATAAATAACACAATAAACTCACACCCGGAGCTCTCCAGCGTGACCTTTCGCTCTCATCAGGCAGTGCGTGTGTGAGACAGTAATTAGCCATTAAATCTGTACATCTGGGCCCTCCAGCTGTGTGGTCAACTCTAAATGAGCTGGAGAATAAACCATTATTCTTTAGCTCCCGTTGTCCCATCACAGAGACCCAGGGAAAGGCCAGGAGCGTCTGACTGGTTTATGGGTTCAGCCGCTGGGATCAGATCAACACCCATCTGTAATCATAAACAAATATCAGAGAGGAGCGTGTGACTGCACTTCATTACAATCAATTCACACAGCTATTCCATTATGACCGCTGGTGGCGATCTCTGAATTATCTCTGAATTTTCTCTAGCTTCCCAATAGGACTCAGCTCACAATGTTCTCTGAACGCTGGCTAACATTATAAGTTCATTATAAGTTTCCTTCAATTGTAAGTTGCTTTGAAAAAAGCGTATGCTAAATGCATAAATGTAATATAAATGTAAGTTCTCTCAAAGTTATCATTGGGGAAACGTCAATAGAACTTTTATTCTAGCATTGGACATATCAAAATGTTATTCTTAAGTTGTTAGTAGAACATTTAAAAAATGTTCACATTTTAGTTACTTAACAGAAACAACATTACAAACGTTTTTACAACGTAGAGAAATGTTCCTACAACATAACATTGTTTGCTGGATTCTTGCCTCCATAAATAGTCAATTAAAGTTTGACACGATTGACATGATGTAATCGCTCAGTGATGGGTTTTGATGTGGAACTAGATGCTGTGATGTCAGTCGGACGTTTGTGGATTCCTGGGATAGTAATTTCAGCCTGCTGGAGGGTTCCAGTCAACCTGAAATCTGTGTTATAATGGGCCACTGCTGAAGGTGAGAGAAACAGTTGGGTCTTCAGCAATGAATTGAATAAACACAGCATTATACAAGCCGATGGAGAAAACCAAGTCAACTGAAAAAAATCTCTCTCCCTCCCTATTGTGCATCGACAAAAGAGCTGAAGGAATCAAACTGTATCCTATAATGCTACTTATTCGCTTCACAGGACAGCACATCTCTAATCAGTGTTGACTTTTGAAGATAGCAAGCAGGGGTTATAGAGTCTGTGCCCAGCTAACAGGAAATGTTCTTGTAAGGCTCTCTTAGAGTTTTTTAATGTTTTATATATATAATGTATCAAAAACATTGTTCTTAAGTGGATAGTGAAACATTTTAAAAATGTTAGATGTTAAAATAACAATCTTTTAAACAAGCAATAATTTAAATAGTGTCAAAAAATTAATGTTTTGATTTAATGTTCAGTTCTTAATGGAAACATTTCTACAACCTAAAATTGTTTGCATTGGATTGCTTGCAAACAATGTCAAGGTTAAAAATAGGTTTTGAACATATTTAGAACATTTGTTAACATTATTGTTACCTAATGGAAATGTTAGTAAAACGTTCCTGCAACCTAAAACTGTTGCAAACAATGCCAAGGCTGGAATTAGGTTATCAAAATAATGGACCAAAGTTCACAACAGGGTGAAACTAAACATTGATAAGCCTTTACCTTATTGCCATAAACGCTGTTTCTCTGAGTTTCAGCAGATCTCTAATCATCCGTTTCACGCTGCGTCATAAAATCTATACTGTGCTTCTAATAAAGGAAGAACCATATTCATGCAAAGCCCACAGGGTAAGAGTCTGATAAATTATTAAAAATGAATTTAAATGAAAAAAAGAAGTTCATAAAACAAAACAGAGGGAAAGATTTCTTCAGAAAGCCATATGGTAACCCCAACTGGAGGCAAAATTCAATGCACTTGCTAAATATTTGGGTAAGTTAAAACATTGAAGCAAGACATTATAACCACATGAACCCCCCACAGGGGTTTTAAAGGACTTTAAGGGCTTACATCACAATAAATTCACAACAGCGAGAATTTTTTTCAATAGTTTTTCTTTCCTTGCCATCTTGAGCTAAAATAAACAATTTCATTTAACAGTGTGTGTGTGTTTTGAATCAGGCTTTGGGTTTGGTCGTATAAAATTAGCATTTCCAATTATTCCAAGGATTAAACGTTTGCTAAAGAGCCAATATAAACCGCATAAAACTGTCTCGCATTTGTTACATAATCCCAACAAATAACCAGTCATCTGTGAGGCCAAATGACAGAAGTTAAAAACGACAACAGTAACGTATCACATCCACTGTATGTGAAAAACAATTGCCGTTTTAGCGTTTGTAACGTTTACGTTTGAAGTCGAAATGCGATTTTGGCGACTTACGTGCCGCACGTATCAAAATTTGATTTGTTGGACACTCTCCATCCTTCAGCATCAAAGACTTGCAAATAATGATGTCTTGGAGCACTGATTAAATTATGCAACAGAAGTACAGCGCGCTAGCCCGCCGGCATGCATCACCTGGATGGATTTGCCTTTAATGTGTGCAGTCCAACCTCAGTCTCTCCAGCTGACGGCCCGGCTTGAT
Source organism: Yasuhikotakia modesta (assembly GCA_036877545.1). Lineage (NCBI taxonomy): Eukaryota > Metazoa > Chordata > Actinopteri > Cypriniformes > Botiidae > Yasuhikotakia > Yasuhikotakia modesta. The sequence goes on along the minus strand of JBAJNP010000259.1, from coordinate 45,854 downwards.
GGATCTGTGAGAAAATTACATATTTCTGATTGATTTGATACTCATCTGACACATTATTGCAGGGGATGTTGATGAGGGGTTTCCTAAATTGCTCCGCTCCCCCCGTACGAGCGGCTAACTCAAACATACATAACCCGCTGATGCACGTTTAATGGCTCATGTGTGAACTCATGCACGCTGGAGCGATTCTGGTATTTCACTTTCATTGGCACCAGTGGGAGATAGAGGCTCTATATCCCTGTACAATTACCAGTAATTACATTTCCCTCTAACTGCCTTTTTGAGGCAAGTATTAGACATGGAAATCTTGCAGACAATTTATGTTATAAATTCTAGGCCGAACGCAATAATCAAGAAATGAGAGCTGATACAATGTTGGCCAGCTTTAGAAGCAGTCGGATATGTGTGCTGTAGGTAAACGGATAAACATGTAATTATCTTTTATCAGATTTTCCAAGGCAGTAACAAGAAATCTATTGGAGGCCTTTGCTATATTATAATACAGAAAATTCCTGGCTAATTAGCATTACATGATACTGTATTTCTATACGACCTTTCTGGATGTAGTTTATAATTGTGCAATTCCAGGACAAAGGAAAATCGCACACAATACACAACACGCTAAAACAGTGATGCACAAAAGAAGTTACAGGAACGTTTTAGTATCTTTAAACCAACAATTTCTTTCTTTCTCACTTTCTTTGACCTGGGATAGTGAAGGCAGATTAGGTTTTTATTACCAGACTGTTCTGACTTTAGCGATCTGTAATGACGACCCAATGCCAATTGTGTAATCCATCAGCGCTCACCGTTAATGAGAAATCCACAAGGCAACATTTAAAAAGTAATTTAAATCAAATCTTTGCCAAATGAAGACACAGAGGACCCTCAAGCCCACTCTTCCAAAGAGCCGCCTGCCCCTGACCTCAAATTCTCTCCCTCTTCTGCCCACCGGATCCCGTCCATTTTCTGAAACAGAGTACAGCACGACCATTCATATATTTTCTTAATTAATGTTGCCCCAATGTAATCATAAATGCCCCTTGGGTTGCAAACATTCAACTTTATGAGAACTCATAAGGAGTTTCATTTTTACACTTAGCCTTAGATTACTAGCGATTATGAGACTCTGAAAATGACAAGAGCTAATGTATATACTGTGCTGAGCCGTGGGTAGAAGCATACTAAGTATGCATGAGCATACTAGAAAGGGGGTATAATGCAAACTTCTAAATCGCTGTTGTATTATTCATCTACAGCAGAATGGCTTTTAAAAGTATTGAAAAGTCTGCTGTGAAAGAGAAAAACTGTACTTTTTTCATAATTAAAGATCATGGTATTTACAGCTTCTGTTTAGCAAATTTGTGAACTGTCAAGTACACTTATGTAAGATTTTTTGCACTTTTTTTAGCCTCATAAAATGGTTAATTGTTGTGTTAAACCGCTGTGCTCTTTGTTGTATAACGTACAGGGTGAATGACTGCCAAACCAACAATAACACTTTTCTGTTGACAGATGCTCTTATCCAAAGAAACTTACATTTCTTTCAAGATATTATCAGTGTGCACCCTGGAAAAAATCTAGTGCTATGATCTACCAGCTAAGCTACAGACTGATACAACTGATAAGTGACATGCTACCCAGCTAACAGGAAACAATGTTCACAATGTTAGTTAACATTCCTTGCAAGTTCAAAGTTATTAAAACATTTTTGCAATTACATTAGTATAGTATAACTTTAGTAACATTATATGTCATGTATATGTATATCAAAAACAATATTCTCAAATTACTGTTGTTACTTTCAACGTTATGGAAATGTTTCCATAAAACCAACAATACAATTGTTAGCTGGGTATTTAAAGTTAGCAACAGATTTGCAAAATTAATGATTGCTGCAAAGTGCAAAAGTTCACGCTTCCTCCATCTGGTATTGGTCGGTCAAACAGATAGCCCCGCCCCAGATTCACACCATTGGCTGAGTCTGTCCGGTCATGTCTAGCCCAGTCAAACCACCCAGACTGAAATGCTAGTGTCTCAAAAATAATACATTGCACCATTAAGGTTTCCTGCAGTATTTTTTTTTAAACTGCATAGACAGACTCAATTTGTTTTGACTCAACAACCTATTACCTTGGGAAAGTCACGGGAGAACATGGGTGCTGTAATACACACCAGTTCAAGTGGATTCAAGGATAGCTCTAAATCGTCAACCACAACTATACTGAATTACCAAAGCTGGGGATTAATCTAAATAATGGAAATTGATTGAAACTCAGCACCCCCAAACTGCTTAGGAAGAATTAAACTTGCAGGAAATGTGACTGAAATGTAAAGTGAGTGGCCGCGGCAGACTGCAGGAGAAGCAAAACGGAGAGAGAGAGAGAGAGAGAGAGAGAAAGAGAGAGAGAGAGCAAATAATAGTTTCTGCTGTGCAATCAAGCTCATGATTAGCTGATCACTGTCCACAACTGTTGCGCTGCACCAGTTTTACCAACCAGTAACAATCAGTCCGTAATCAGTGGCGCTTATAGTGCTAAACTCAAACAAATACCCATAAAAACATTAGTAAAATTAATGGCCTGAAACCAGCGCTGGAGAAGCAACTTTCAAATTGCAGTATGCCAAGCTCCTCATAATTTAAAGTAGTTACTGAAGATTAGCTAGTCTAAATTGAACTAACTAAAAATAGTTAAATACACTGAAGCTTAAGGGACAATTTAATCAAAGCCTTTTTCAGACGCTATAGAATTAGAGATTTTAAAAGTGAACAGTCACAATTACTGTGGCACCATTTTGAACAAACGCGCATTTCCGTTCATTTCGTACATTTAGATGATATGCAATCAACCTGAAGGAAGAATATAAACTAATTCTTACAGGAGACAAAACGTGCCACACACAGTAAGAAAGAGGCCAGTTTGTGACATTATTGTTCTTCAAACAGGTTTCAGTGTAAAACACGACAGCCACCTCTCATGATTCTGCACCCAGTTCTGCAAAACACGGAAGAGTTTTAATAGCATGCTGACCTTTCATGAATTTTTACAGAAAATATTAGACATTACGAGCACAGGAAATATGGCAGCATTATGCAGACAGGATGTGCCGCTCACTCTGTGTGCTTTTGGTTGAAATGAAAGGTTTGAGAAATGTGTTTGTGTAATCTTCCCAATCGGATTATCGCTTACAGAGCCCGCAGGAACAGAAGAGCTACATTTGAGCTCAGCTGTACAATTTTAAAATGCATATGCAGTCTGTCACACTGCTAAAAAAATGTCATGTTTTACAGTAGCGCCTGTTCATCATCCCCGCAAACTCGGAGTGCAATTTTGCAGAAAAATACGGATGGATTCATTATACGAAATAAATAATATTTTCTTGAGATCCTGATATTTGTTCATATTAAACTCCCATTGGGCAGACATTCCCAACAATCAGATGATGAGTTCACCATCTCTGTTTCTGTTTGTTTACACAACAACAATGTACCAAAAATGGAAAAGTTTTTCTTTTCAGTTTTTCCACATACAGATGACATCATTGACAATAATCCTTACTGACAAAAGCTTTTTGTACGCATCGTCTTGTTGGCCATTATTTTCAAAAAGCTGCACTTTGAAACCTGTTTCCCAAATTCCCAAATTTCCCAAATTCCTGTTTCCCATTTTCAGGCCCCCTAAACGCTTGCACTGTACTTTAAACATTAAATATATACAATCATAAATACATAAATGCTCTGAAACAGCAAAAAAACGAATTAACAGTGTCAGTCAAAACAAGTGTTTTGTTTACGTTTGTTACGTACGTTCCATACGTGTGGGGGCTCGGCTAGTATATCCAGTTATATTATCAGCTGTATGTTTGTTTATCGTGTGACTTGGACCTGAGGGTGACAGTTTTGCTATATGAATTCCAGTGTGGTTAGTCAGCAAATAGAATTGCAGTGAATTACTCCAAAATACCCGCGTAGATAATGCGGTTCTCTCTTGTGTCGGGAGACATTATGCAGTAAATTGGTGGTGTTGTGTGGTAGCGGCCGCCCTCTGGGATTTGTTCAGGTGGGAGGTCAAGATTGCTGTTATGTTTCCCCAGAGCTTTAGCAAATCATTATACAAACAAATGCAGTGCGAACAGCCTGCGCTAAACTGTCACCTGTGTGCCCTGAAATTATGGCTGCAAGATCTATAAGCGTTAAAACAGCATTTAATACATTTTGAACAATTAAAGGGCATTAACTTTTTTACTTTAACTGTGCAGCTATTGCCTCTCAACAGAAACACAACTGTGGGTACAAACCACATTAGCAAACTAACTTAAGCCTGAGAAATATGATTAGGCCACGCCCCCTCTGAAATACATAAACGCATCATTTGACAGACAGATGTGACAGCCAATCATTTCATTACAACCAAATATGCTCCTGTGCCTCCCACAGAAGAAATATAAATATTTTTAAAAATTTTTTAACAACAAATAATGTTTCAGGGAAAATAAACTACAAATAACATTAATGTCACTTGCACCATGTTTTCTTTAATCGTACGTTGCAAGGGTTTGAGAATGAGTGCATGTCATGCATGTTTTCTCAAGTTTTCAACGCACCACTTAGGATAATCTTTGGCAAACGCATCACCACAGGACAAAAAGCAGTAAAGGCTTTGTTTCACGTGCAACGCTCTGCCTGTGCAACACTTTTTGGCTGCCTGTCTTATCTGGGCTTTGTGCAGCTGTGTTTGATTTTCAGAGCAATGATTGCTGTGTACAGAACAGGCAAGTGTCTGAACAAAACCGATAGGATGAGTCACCCACTGCTGACAGTGATGAGCCTGTTAAACCCAGAGGCTGAAAAACAAAGAACTTTAGTGAACCTGCGCAGATTCATGTTCCTAGTGTGAACACTCCGATTCTGAATCCGGTTTCATCTGTCCTGCTTCCTGTCACATCTGTTAGCCACCTCACTTCCTGTTTCCCTTTCCTGTAAATGTTCCATTCTGTAATTACTTTAACCCTAAAAAACTACTTTCTTGAGAAAAAAAAACTACTTACTTAATTGAGAAAGACAATTTTCTCAATTCAAAAAGTATTGAACAACTTTGGGAACTGATTGGTGAGGGTTCAGGGATTGTTGAGTTTGATTTATATGAATCCCAAGAATCCCAATGCTTAACAAAAATGTGTCTGGTATAAATTACCTGCCCTGCCTTAATTCTTGGGTAAGAATGTCTTGCCTTTAACAAGAAGGCAGAGAAATTACATGTATGTAGTTTGAACACAAACGTCACTGGTGGATTACGCTGCTCGAAAAGTTCCCCACACAATTCACAGAAAAATAAACAATGCAATCCAAAATCTACAAGAATAACGTGGTAAAAACTGAACATCCCCCACATGAATAAACAGTGGAGAGAATAACCAACAAAAGAAAGAATGAGAGATTTCCCCCTGGAGACCACACAGGAAATGAAACACGATGGACTGAATCTGTGATGTCAATAAATGCAACTATGAGAAAGAAAAGAGTGTGAACGGTCACGCTCCTGTCTCCTCTCAAAATATACCTGCATGCATTTTACACACACAGACACACTCAAAATGTGTGCGTATATATATATGGGTGTGTGTTTGTATAATGTATGCATGTATATGTACATGTATATATCATACACACACACACATATATATAAACATACATGCATGCATTATTTTATATACACACACACATAAATTCACACACATCTCACAACGCAAATAAAACATGTTAGTAGTATTTACATTACAACGCATGCTAAAGCATTATGCCATGTAGAATTAAAGTGTTTATTCATTCAAAAAGCTTCTTTCAATATACACTTTACCTCTCTTAAGGGTTATATATTCAGCCAAATGCTTTTGACAACAAACTACTGCAGCTATCTGATACGTACAGCATATTAAAATTGCATGACGGTGAACTCAAGCTTTTTAGAATCACATAAAAGCGGAATTAATATATTCAGACCCTTAAAATTCAAAACATGAGTTTTGGCTGTTTTTTCTTTTTCACAAGAAACCAGTTGCTCGGTAATTATGGGCAGCTAATTAAAAAAATGTTTTTTCTGTCTTTCTCATTTAGTAGTATTAGTATTTTGTTAGTATTTTCTAAATCTGTTCTAACCCTATTATTTTCTATATTAGAATTTATGAATATTCTACCCTGGACATTTGTTCTCTGGAAATTAAGTACAAATATCTTTTTCCATCAAAGCTGGTGGCGCATAATTATACAAGCCGGCTGCAAAATTGACTTTTGCTTTCAGAACTGTAGTCGTGTGAACTGTCATCTCCCAGTTAATTTCCCTGGAGTCGACCCCTTACAAATTGTGTGTCACTCTTTACAGAATTGAAATGTAATGATGCTGAGAGGTATCTTCAGGCAGGCTGACGGACAATAGCCTTTATTTCTTTGCTTTCCTGACAGAGCCCTCAAAAGCGTTGCTTTAACATAACCCTGCAGAAGGAGCGCCCTCACATTACAATCATCAAGATTCTATATTGCCCCTGTACTGTAAATTGAGCGTATAACACTGATCAAGCGACAACTTAAAGCACGGTGGACGCATGTGGACCCTAGTTACCATGGCGACATCAAGTGTCATGGTTTCAATCACTTTTCCGTGGCATGTATTTTGAAATTGAACTAAACGGAATACCAATAAGATACGGATGAATTAGGTGTCCTTTCGGCCAATGCATCAAACATACTTCCCACAATTATCAAGAAATATCATAAGCAAAAATATAAATTACATATATAATATATATAACGTCTAATATAACGTCTTGTCAATTATCTTTTTTACCAAACGACTGTCAAAAAAAGTCGAATTTTGCATTAACATGCACAGCACGTTATAAGCAAACTGCACAACAGAGATCTAAGATTACGTGAGTTCAGATGCTCAGATGTACAAGCTTTCATTTAGCCACATGGACTCACTCTCTGTTAGAAGCTTCGAGGCGTGTGGCGAGTCATTTGCATGAGGCAAACACTGACTCACAGAGTAATGAACTAGTCTACTTCTCATGCAACAGCTACTGTAAGACCTACTTACCTCCTCTACAGTAATACTACTGTACTGTAATACAGTGTTCTGATCATATTTGTGAGTTGAGCTACAATAGTTAAACAAACTTTCCTTTAAATTCAGCTGAATAAGCTCTCTCTCTCTCTCTCTCTCTCATATGCCCTTTGCATGTTTTTCCCCATATTTGCAATTAATTAGCAAACTCACATTAAAGGGCTATTCTTATTTCTTGGTAATGCATGAATGTACAGTATATTAGGCCTCATATAATTAGGCTAGCATGAGAGTGGCTAACCATATGTTGTAATATATAATTCATAGATTTTTGATAGAGCCGGCTTTTATAACGGAAGATAAGAGTCACAAAGCGTTTAAAACTTTTTAACATTTACCAAAGTTCCGTTATTGCGTCTTAGTTTCAAAGACATTTGAGCTTTGGTCACACTGCGTCATATTTTGCCAGACAAACACATCATTCCCTTCATTTTACCAGAAAACACCTCATTTACTTCGTTATCAATAGTGAATTTTAGGCACTAAATGTCATTAAGGTTCTCATTTGCTTTGACACCTTCAGAAAAAATGCACAACACCTTGAGGTTCTTAATTTGGCGCTCAAGAACAGGTGATTGATTTTGTGTCTCAGACCCGTCTGAGGAGTCAAATGACTGCTTTATGTTTCAGCCGCACAATAATTCACCTAGATATTGAAATATGCCATCCATCAAAGTGCTCCCTAATTTCCCTCTGGAAATAATGAGTCCTCTCATTATTTAATGTAACTCGCCAGACCGGGGGCTTTTTGGAGACACATGTGTTTATTAGATTCCTGTAGCGCATTGATTGGTGCTAGAGGGATCTTCATTCACTTCTGAACGGAATGAGAAATGTAAAACTCCTGCCACTACTGGTGTCTATACCGAACAGCAGGCTGAAGATTCATAGGGTGTCTCTCTAGGCATGGCAAGTACACAAATCTTGTAAATTAAAGCATTGTTATGGCATGGCCCAATTCTGCTCTCTGAGGCATGATGCCCTTTTCTGCTAAGAGATGGAAAGGGCACGCAGCTAAAAACAAACTTTAGACTCACTTTTGAAAAGGCAAAGGGAAATGTCTATTTACATCGGCGCAGACACAAACACCTTCGAAGGGGATGCAAGAATTATAATATCAACATGAGAACAGGTGGCATGCGGTTTGTCGAATGTTTTATAAAGGTAATTAAAGTTGTAAACTATAACATTTACCTGTGTATCGCTGCCTCTTCCTGAAACAAAGATGCAAGTTACTATACGTATTTTTCTTAACACAAAATGAAGTCAAACTGACGCTCTCCGTATGAAATTTAAAACAAGGTTACCTTTGTAAATCAGGGTAAAGGGACCATTTCGAACATTGATCCGTTATGCATTTGCTCAATATCTGATTCTGTAAAAGGACTGCAGAACTATGAAGAAATCTCAACGTGCCAGTTAGCATGAGGGATGTGCCACAGGAATTCTATTTAGCAAAAGTGAGCGTTGTTCAATAATCCTGACATTATTGCTCTCCTCTTTATAAAGCCAGAGTATTAGCAGCTAATCTTATGCAAAATGGAAGAGCTAGATGATTTCCAATCAGCTGAGTGCACTTCCTGTTGCCGCATCGAACACATTTGGCATCACAGTGTGGGTTGAATGCTCAGGACACAGACAGCAAAGGATGATGGGAATACGGGGGTTTTACCGTTGTTCAAATAAACCGACGTGTTGGTTTTCCACATGCACTGAACAGACACAGAGAGGCTGGCTCATGTCCAGTTAAACCATTACTCCAGCAGAACCATTTGTGACCCGTGCTGCAAAATAAGGCACAATGAGCACATTTTCATTTTACTTGTTATTTTCACACACTTCATTCCCATAATTCAATTTTTCATGGATTCTTAGACAAAGGAGAGATTTAGGAAGGCGCACCTCTCAGAAAAAGTACAAATGAAGATAGTTTTAGACGTTTAACTGCTATTTGGAGAATTGGGATCACTAATGAACTCATTTTTGTGAAAACCTCAGATAATAGACCATAACTGACATTTTTTTACGTCTTTTGCCTGTAGCTTGTAATTATCTTGTGCTCATTTTGATTTATTTTGGCAGCACTGGTCACATTTGCACTATGACACAATAGTGGCTTTGTTACATTTTTATTTTTACATAAAACTGTTGTGCAACAAGGCTTACCTTCACTTTGTTTTTCAAAAGGACTGAATTTCTTCACATAACTCATTTAGATGAAAATATCTCTGTCAGTCAAGCCCGACTCGAATTATTAGCGAAGTCATAAAATTAGTAACAGAACCACGTGTCACCTGTAACTCTTATTAAAAGCCTTTTTCAGGAAAATTACCAAATTCCAGTTTTTTTATTGTCTAACTATATAACAGAGAGCTTATGTTAAAATGTGATTTTTGCCCATTAAACAGATGTTGCCATTTATGAGAAGCCTATAAAAGTCCACAAAAGATGACATCTTATCGAATAAATCACAGGTTTCATATAATTTTTTGACAAATATTGCTTTTTTATTGCCCGCAGTAACTCTGTTGTGACGTTATGTTGACTGAGGACTTACACTTACACTGCAATATTACGTATTTCTACGTATTTCAATATAGACGTATTTCTTTGTAGAAATGCAATTTATATACAAATCTATAGATTATTGCCACATACACAATCTAACACCTTCTTACGTACGATTAAACTTTACATTTATCCAAAGCAACTTTTATTCAGTGCATTTCATCAGTATGTGTGCTTCCTGGAAATCGAACCACAGCATTTGGGTTGCTAACACGATGCTCCACCAACGGAGCTACAGGAATGCACTTTATCACCCTACAAATTGTACAAAATTAATTAGCGTTTAAAGCCTTTTCAAATCTCTTTTGTTAAAACCCTCAAATACAACGTTTCATTCTTTTCACCAGTATTGCAACAATCTGGCAATAGAGGAACTGTGAATAATTTGACAGCTGCGTGGGAACTGAAAGCTGCTAACATTTCAAAGCAAAGCCTTTACAAATGATCAATTTGCTATTGTCAGGTAAAAGTTTTACCAGTTTGATCCCCTGACGCTGTCTGACACACCAGAGGATAAGAGAGAGCTTGGAGATAAATGTCTTTGTTAAAGGCTGAGACTCCGCTCATAAAAGACACATTCCCAGCCATTTGCAGGTGTCGGTTTTTCCTTTTAGAGCTTGTCAATGTTTTATGTCCCTGTGTCCCTGTGCCTGAGTGAGGGTGAAAAATGGAGGGTGATCCCGGGTCACTCGCGGGGACCGGGCACAGCTACTGAGGCAGGAGACCGAATTCCCTGCGGGTTTTGCAGTCGTTGTGTTCGGTCGCGGCCTGACGCTCAGCTACAGCGACGCCACGATGCAGACGGCTGCGCAAGGTCATGTGATATTTATATAGATGTAATTGGCCAGCACTGATGCACAGCGGAGGAGAGAGAGTCCCTCACACAAGGACCTTTGTCAGAATGTTTCTCTCTCTGGAGACGAACAAGCCTTTGTGTGCTACAAAACGGAGAGTTTGTCAGAAACTCCTGAGGTCATGTTTGTGGCATAAGCGTTTTTTAACACTTCGCAATGAGGTTCCATTCATTAACATTAGTTAATGCATTGCATTGCAATCATGCATTTAATGTTTATTATGTTAGCGTTTGTTTATTAATATTAGTTTATACAAAAGCAATTCTTCATCATAGTTTAATGTACTTAAATTACCAACAGACTCAAATTTTGATGAAAAAATATAGTAAATGTAAAAAATTAAGACAAATGTTGAGTATTGTTAAATATTTTATAATAGATTAAATATTAAACATGTTGTTCTATATTTGTTTGTTAACAAACGGAACCTTATTTCAGTCATATTTTATCATAAATATGCTAGCTTAGGTCTCACACACACACACACACACACACTGCTAACTAGCAGTCAATAACACTGTGACCCAAACATAATAAAGCAAAACGCAAAGATCTGCAGATGCATTTTTCAACCGTAATATAACGTAATATAACAGCAAAACGCTCCATTATCATCGCCTGCGAGATCCTAAACTGCTTCATTCTGTGTGTCTGAACCTCTGAGGTTTATGAACAATATCAACACAATTTTAGCTAGTTTGCATGGAGCCATTCCAACTCCTCATCCATCCACGACACCCATATAAAAAGACAATCTGTCCGAAACACCAGCTCGGCCCGTCCCCAACACCCCATCCAGCCGCCCGACTGATATCGCTGGTGTGAATCTGGCACTCTCTGAGCTTCTATGAGACAAGTATCAGCTTCAATTTGTAAAACGTCCCTCGGCACACCCTTGCATCTGTCTCAATCAATGAGGGCAATTGCCAACGGCTCCAGACAGGCCGTCTGCCTCTGCTTGTCCCTGACAGTCCCAACACCAGCTGAGGTTACAGTGTCTGCTGAAAGCCCCAGTCAGCACTCTGTCATGTTCTGAAAATCATTATTTAGGCCTGCGGGGCTGCACCATTTCCTCACAGTACAATTAAGAGTAACTATTGGCTAAAAGAGAGAGAGCAGAGGAGACAAGTTTGTGTGTCAAGGGCATTAAACGTGACTTCTGGAGTTAGTCTGGTTATCTTCATTATGGTAGTAAAGCGACGCTTGCAAATGAGAATGATAACGTAAAGAAAATACGTTTATATTGGCCAGTCAAAAAGTCTGAAACAAAATTGAAAATCAGGGATTTTTGTAGTCAAAATATGACAAATTTAGATAGGACTGTGCAATTAATTGTAATCTCCAATTTTAATAGGTCAGTAATCAAACATTCAAAAAAAAAATCTAATTCTGACATTAACTCATATTTCTTTGCTTCAGCTGAAGGACAAGATGGTTTTTGGAACGTTTTCAGATCACGCTGGGATAACACGGACCGTCAGGAACTTGTACACAAACTTGTGGATTCAATGCCAGCTTCAGATCACAGTATTATTAAAAGCCATTAAAATGGCAAATAACATTACATGCTGAAATATTACAATAATTCAATAATTCTATTTTGTAACAATATGAATTTAAAAATGCTGCAATAAAATACTTTATAAACCACAAATAAATAGACCGGATGGGCTGTAAGGATTAATCATATTTCTTTGCTTTCAGGCTTATAATTAAAATTCATTATAATCATTATATAATGATTTCTGACTGGTTCATTGCATAACAGCTGCACATTGTACAGTGTCTCTAAGCTAATGAAGTACAGTACAGTATGCTACCTGCTAGCAAAATGACTTAATAAGATAAATTATTTTGGTGATGACCTGTTACAGACAAAGTAATGGAAAGTTTCTAAACAGAAGCAAAACACAAATTAAAAATGGCTGTTAAAAATACAGTTTTCTTTACACACCCTGTCACACTGTATACAGGTCTACATACATACAGTTACAAACATGAAGCAAATGGCAAGAAACTAAATCCCGACAGACTATGAATGATTAATTTGACTTCTTATGGAATTTGATTTCTCTGTACTATTAGCAAATAATATTTGACACGGCGGCCGTTATGAGTGAACAGGGTAATTACATAACATGAATCGCCTCATTAGGTTGTGTTCTGGTATTGTATAGGCATAGTTTTGATTTATACATTTCCTGTGTTTGGGGATAATAATGTGCCGCATCCATCCATGTTGAAACCTGTTTCTGTTATATAATCAAGAGTTACAGTTTTAGAAGTCTGTCTGTCTGTCATCATATCTAGCTATCTGCCTATGTTCATATCCATGCAGTGTAACCATCAATCCACATCTTATTTATCCACTTATCTACCCATTTATCTGTCTACCATCCATCCATCTATATATCTATCCATATATCGGTCTATCCATCTCTCTGTCTATCCATCTCTCTGTCTATCCATCCATCAGTATGCCCAAAACCTGTGATCTCCTCATGACATCATGTATTACCCGTGATATCACTTTAACTCAGACTAAATCAATATGCAATAGATGTTAAAACTTGTTTGTCTGTGTATCATGTCTGATCTGCTCCTTACATAAAAGACAATCAACAAAAATGACAAGGGCCTTTTTCCCCACAACACTAAGTAGGTTGTTAGTAGTAAGTAAGTATAACTTAATCTCCACAACCCATTGCCCTTATCCAATCAGCACATTAATGGATCCTCAGAGCTCTCGTAAGTCCATTATGGGCAACTTAAATGGATCTTTCCATTAGCTTTCGCAGTTTATCAGCAACAAAGGGCACAAAATAAACAATATTAATGCATTATGATTATTTCAAAGCTACATTCAAAAATAAAAAGTGTTAGAAAAAACCCTAACAGCATTTAAAACAATACTGTAAATGTCATATTTGATTTTCAGACCTGAATTAATGCTGCACCACAGACAAAAGCTGCTGATATTTTGATGGTTTATTCCTAGTAATAAATAACAACACAAAACGAGACCTTTAAGCGCCCGTGTAACACAAAAACAAGCATAAATAAACCCAACAAACACAATACAAAATATATTTATCTTATCTTTAGTGTTTTGGAGCTTTATCTTTATCTGTACCAAGCTATAAACTACTTTTCTCCTATATTTAGACATACAAATAGCTTTTAAACATCTTGCATGTTCAATGCTTGGCAGTATTTCTGTAGTATTTTTGTGTTGGAGAGACAAACGCCTGGTGATACCTGGTGAAAGTTTTAGTCTTAGTTAAGCACTTTTGTGCCTGATGGCTCTCATAATGAAGCACTAAAGCTCAACATGCTGTTTCGGGAAACAGCCGTTGCATAATCGTAAAATAATGCAAAATACCATAAAATAAAGTTTGATATATTGGTGAAAGTTTTGGCCTTAGTTAAGCACCTTTGGGCCTGACAGCCCCATAACAATGTCCTTAAGTTCTGCTCGAGTATCGCCAGTGACTTGCACACAGACGCGGGAAACAGAAATTACTTCATCGTAAAATTAATGTACGCTGCAAGTTAAGATGTTCTTAAGAGAGCGATTTGCAAAGCAATCAGAAAACACAACCTAAGTCTGTTTTTTTCTTCGTTTTCAAGAACCAAAATAGTCACACACACACACACACAGGTTTTCACAGTGCATTAACTAGACACACTCCAATTACACAGCGAGAAACACTTCCACGCTGCTTTAACTGAATCCCCACCTCTCAGCATCATTTTGCCCTTGAAACGTCTTTCACATTCATCCTTTATGACAAACGCTTGCCAACCAGAGGAAATGAAAACACCTACACGGAGTGAAGGGAACTTTATTGTAAGTTAAGGGAAACATCTGCCTCTCAGGTGAGAGTCAGTGTGAAGAATTATTTATCATCACTCATCTCTTCTGGAGACGATACTGCTGCTCTTTGTCCTTCAGGAGTTGTGAGACGGTGTCTACAGAAAGGCCCGTTTTCCCATCGCAGGCGAGTCTCTGCACTGGTTTATTTTATTGTTTCTGTCTTTTATTAGAAGCTGACAGCACCGCGTTCACGGGGGCTCTGCTAACTGTGCAGGTGTCTCTCATTCTTACCCGGGTCTAATCTTGACGTTGACGACCACAGGACTTAATTGCGGTGATGCATTTGTGGTTGTCCCATCTTTCCTGCATTTATTTAATGATTTTTAGCCACGTTTTGATGCCTTAACAGATGGTGTTTTAGAAGAACACTGGTTTAAAGGTACAATGATGTCATCAGACGATTTAAAACGCATTCAAGTTCTATAAATAATCAAACCAATATTTAAAGGACTAAAATATCTGCTTCTGAATAAAAGTGAGTATGAGTTGCAAAAATAGACGTGCTATAATTCGTTTACATCTTTATCTGTCTTACAGCAAGCAAAGGATTGTGGGATATCACAGGAAGCGTAGAATACATTATATTTCCCTCCAAAACCAAACAGATGAAAGTGTTTCAGCCGACACTCAAACATGCCTTGATGTCATTTTACCTCAAGAATGTGTAAGAAGGCAAAACGCTGAAGTTTCTGGACACAGCATTAATTCTTGTTTGCTGACTGAAAGACGTGTTCATTGTCATGACAACGGGAAAGCGTCACTAATACAGCATTACATTTATGCAGACGCCAAGCCTAAATCCAGTTTACCTAAAACATCACACAATCTTCCGACGCCTCGCAGGAAACACTGCCGTTTCCTTCAGGAAATGCAAATCTGGTGCAATTTCTGGCGCATTATCAGAACGAATGCGTCTCTCACTTTTGTGTCTGGAAGTTAAATAGATGCACTTCTTTTACTTGGAATTACAGAGGCCATATGGTGAAGATGATCAATACCTGAATGAGTTTACGCTGAGGTGAGGCCCAGGAGACACGGACAGCCCAGACTAAGATATGTCTCTCATCTTTCCCTTCTGCCCTAATGAAACGAGCTCTGACAAATATTCAAGTTGTTTTCGTTTCCCTTTTTTCTTTTTAGGGAACAAATGACTTCTATGTGTATTCAGGCATGCACGTTCAATTACATCCCCACGCTCTATTAAAAATGTGATTTGCTCATGTAATTGCAAAAAAGATCGAAAACCACAAGCAGCGCCTATAAAACTCACTACAAAACAGCACATCTGATATGAAAGCGCTCCGTTTAAAGCGCACGTCATGAAATCATTTTAAACCCCTGTAACGTTTTTCCACGTTTTGTTTGCTCCCTGAGAAATAAGAGAAGGCTTTGGATGGTATATACAAATAAAAAAACCGACTATTTTACCTTGCCTACACAGTCGCAGGCACAGACGAACGCACAGAAGGGACTCAGAGTGGGAGGATTAGGCAGATTAAATCCAGGGCCTGTGCCTCAGGTCTAGTTTTCCTTAAAAACAAGAAGAATTCTGGCTATAAACGTAGCTGCATGTTAAAACTGCCATGTATGGCTGCAATTATGCTAAACATTTATCTTTAGGCTCCCTGCTAAAAAGCAAAAACCTAAAGATGAAATCCATAACTTGTCTAATCTCTCTAGCGCCACCTCTGTTTGAAACATGAAACTGCAGGCTACCATGTATTTCCCTTACATAGATTATGAAGGCAAACTGACATTACCTCAGAACAACGACCCGCAGCTTTAATTACAACCATAACATAAGCTTAACTGTTGCAAAACTATTTTGAACACAGATTTGTAACGTTCTTGCCCAATTACAGAATTTTGTTTGTTGTTAACAAAAAAAAAACAGCTTTAAGTTCTGAGATCATGCAAGTATTTTGCACGATGAACATCGCAGAGTGCATTTTGCATCTGCCTTAAATCCAGATTTCAAATCCAATGTCTTAAAATGCTAATGAGTCAATATTTGAATATGAAACAGTCACACTCGTACCAGTAATGATTAATGTGTAAAGCGGCCAAGGAAATGTTTCTCTCTTAATGGACACAGGGAGTGCATTCACTGAGAATTGCACCTGCTAATAACGGTGTTTATTTGCATGTGCTGTCTGCCTTGTTTTGGTGCCTGATTCACTAAAGGAATTATGCAAATCAGTTAACATCACAAATGCTCCTTAAAAAATGTTCGCTGAACACAAATTGCATGCAAGTCACGATCTTGCGGGTCGGTTCTGAGTGCAGGGTTATAAAGGCTGCTGTAGACTTCTGCCGTACTTGACGGTAGTGCTGTATGGATACTTTAAAATGCCTATAAAGTGAACTCACAAGAAAATAGTACCATTCTAGCGAACAATTTTAGGTTGAAAGAATGTTTCCATAATGTTTCCGGTAACAAACATGTTAAAAATTATAGTTAATGTTCTGGAAACATTCGGTCTGTTTTTTTAGATTAACATCATTGTTTGTTTATAAATGCATTTTCTGAATTATGTAACATTTTTAAATGGTCCCACTATCAACTTAAGCACAACATTGTGATATATGATATTTAATGTTAAAAAACATTCCACTAACATAACTGCAACAACTTTTTGATAACTTTGAGAGAACTTTACACAACGCTAGCCAACTGTGATCTGGAAAGCTTTGTAAATAAAGTGCAATACATAATTGAGTCTAATTGCTTAAGTTAACATGACTCTGATATATAAACCTTTGCCATAACTTAAACAGGACTGCAGATGGTTAGAGAATAAAAAAGTAATTTTAAGGAAAAATACTGCATGTAAGTGGAGCAAACGAGAATCTGCCCCGGAGAATTATTAAGATGTGATTTTAATTTTTTTTAAAAATCATCTGGATGGTGTCTTGCAGGATTGTAAAATCATTACAACACACCCACCCGCAAAGTTTTCTTCACAGCTTGTCAAATATGTGAAAAGTAATTTCTAACCTCTCATTTCTCAAGGTGATTTGTGAACAACAAGAACTGGCAACTCTCTTCCACAAGGATTTGCTGTTAACTATTTTTATCTCTCTTCCTCTCCCTTTCTCTTCCTCTCTCTCTTCATAAGTGACTAATCTATGAAGGGAAGCGG
This sequence comes from Yasuhikotakia modesta, assembly GCA_036877545.1. Lineage (NCBI taxonomy): Eukaryota > Metazoa > Chordata > Actinopteri > Cypriniformes > Botiidae > Yasuhikotakia > Yasuhikotakia modesta. The sequence goes on along the minus strand of JBAJNP010000259.1, from coordinate 28,291 downwards.
TTCCCCACATTGCCTGCCTTAGCTCTGCTTTTCACCCTGAGAGAAGCGTTTTTATGCTTGAGAAAGTGATATTTAGCCTGTATCTTGGCTCTTTTCTTCAGCGCTGAAGTTCTGCTGGTGTCTATAGCAAATTTGACATATGAACCCTTGTCATATCACAGAGCCAAATGTTATTTCCTGTTGGCACCGGCTCTGATACGGTTTGCTGTGTTTTAAAGTATTCTCACTGGGTAATCACTTAAAAATTCAAATAGACAGTGAGAGGTATAGTGGAGCTATATAGCTCAGTTGGTAGAGTGTTACTTTAGAGACGTACAGGGTTTGACTCTAAGGGAACACAAATACTGATAAAATGTATAATTTATAACTGTAAGTCACTCTAGATAAAAACATCTGCCAAATGCATAAATGTATATAATGTATATAAATAATGTAGGGTATGTATATAATGTATATAAAATGTATATAATTTGTGTTATTTATAAAACTTTGGATCAGTTAAAAATTGAACCCGTTTGTTAACAGACTTTTAAAGTTGATTATTGTTGATCCATAAATCTGGAAATGTAAACTGAAAGCTTTTCAGCAAACGTATCAAAATAATAACAAAAACAACACAGTCTGTTTGCACCAGCTATACAAGCACATATGATGGTTATGATGTCACCGCTCATGGGCGGGGCCCCGGTCTTGCGGTTCCAGCTGGAAACCTCAAGCCACTGACTCAGAAATGTTTTTGTAGGTTAGCAACTATCCATTATACAAAACTGATGGGATGATTATAAATAGATCTGTGTTCTTCTCAAGGGCATGTAATGGCAGTAAAACAGGACATTATGCCATCTTTCCTCAAGCACTTTAAAGGTCACCACAGATTTCTGGTTAGGATTTAAACTAGCATGCAGCTCTCCTACAAACACTTCACAGTCCCTTTTGCCTTAAGATTAACAGTCACACCTAAATAAATCGCTCAGATGTGTTTCTCAACAGAACTGTGCAGGTACAGCATCTACCAGCAGGGGGCAAAGTGCTGATGAAATCTTTCATCCTGTGGTTGCAACCATGCAGCTCTAAATTCAAAACAGCATTTTTGCTGAACGGCAAATGCTTTAAAAGCAATATCACAGCCGCAATGCTATTATGCTCGTATATCAACATGCTGGGATTACCTGCGACTTTTATAGCATTAGTAAGTGTGATATTGCTTTAATAGCGTTTATTTTTTGCTAGTTTCAGTAAATCACAGCCTAACCTGTTATCGCCCATCAAACCTACTTACAACGCTAAACCTGATAATATCTGTTACACGGCCCTACAAAACGTTGACGCGTGTATCTTGTCTGGTTTTGTAGCCCGTTGGCTTTGTAGATAAGCTGTCATGGCGTAGTTTTCATAATTTCTGAAGCCAGTTGAGTCAATAAACCATCTTTTCCCTGTTGAGATGCAATTATTTCCAGCTTACTTCAGTTTCAATTGAAGTTTTAGACATGTTTAGCAGGGGACTTCATTATACATATTAATTAGTTTTATCCAGAAGTTGTAGGGAGAAGTGTCGACTCGAAACAATTCTTCGCTGAACAAATTGACCTAGCGGGACTTGGGATCATCTTTATTGTGCAAATACATTCTCAATAACAAAATTCCCTGGTTTGGGTCATCGCACTGATGCGCTGTCAGCTCACAGCCGTCCTCAAAATGAATAATAGTTCCACAGATCTGAACATCACACCGCCCTGGAGAATCAAATGATTGTGGGATGGAACTCCATGAAACTAATCCAGACTGCTGGAGTTTCCTGTGGAGACTAAATATCAAAAACCAGCTGTGATGTTCCAATATGTGCCGCCCTACATGGAACAGAAAATAAAACTTCAAAGAAACATCCATCCGTCCAACCAACATCTATCCAACCATCTGTCCATCCAATAGCAATAAATAGACGAATGCAAAAAATAGACAGACAGACACAAAGACAGACAGACTGAGGTAAACAGTTTCATTCAAATCACCATTGGTCCAATCAGATCTGAGGGGCGGAACTATAAAATATATATTTAATAAACCTTTGCCATAAACTTAACACACAGGACATTAGCTCAATATTTCCAGCTGCATTATGCAAATCAGGCAAAGAACAGAAATCAATGCTTTTTAATGTTATACAGCAAGCCATGCAAAGCTGCATGTGCTAAACTTCCTCAGAGAAAAACATGTTTTAATCTAGAGTTAATCACCGTCGCAAAACCCCTGATGCCTCCGTGTTATTAGCATGTCCATCAGGCACTGTTGCACTTATTTATCTTGATTCCGCCGGTAAAGACTGAAAATATCAAACCACAGCTATGGAGGGCATGTTAGTACGTACACTGATTAAATCTGATTATATTGCTTCACTTTGCATTTCATTAGACTTTCAACCAGGGATTTGCCTGGAGCCCTGAGCCCTCAAAATTCCCAAGTTCCCAAAACCTGATATTTTCAATTAACTCAATTAATGTCTATAAAAGATTACCATGAAGCAACTTGAATTTCTTTGACCACTAAGGGAGATACACTGTGGCTTGCCAAACAGTGGCTCGCTAAAGGGCAGATGAAATGTCAAAAGGGAATAAATAATTCATGTGCGTATGAGGCAATATGAGAACCAACCGGCACAATATTTCATCCAGCTAAATGAGATAAATAAGTATATAGGAATGATAAGAACTATTCATGCCTTTGTAAGCTTTAAAATGCCTGTGGGTGTTTTAGTCAAGCCATACACAGTATCACAGCAACCTGTTAGTTATTTTAGCTCTATTGTTTATGGTCATCTGGCTAAAAACATGTGGGAGGCTAATTTAAAGTGCTCGCTACTCTGGGTCGTGCAATTTCTGGCTATTTGGTGGATAGCTTAATCATGCTTTACCTGGTACAAGTGTATGAACACAAACAGTTGATTCACTCAAGCAGATCTGCTCCTATTGTTTGCCAATCTGAATGCAAAACACTTTATAGCTGATCAAGTTGTTAGCGAATAATAATGTTACAATTGGCTTTTATTCAATAAAGGCACACAGTTATTCACAATGGAGATGAGCTGAAATGTCACAGGTAATATGACAAACCTCAAGGGCAACAGAGAGAGGTTAGCGCCTCCACAGAAACTCACTATCCAAACAATGGATGGATGTCGGATGTTCAAAACGTGGGAACAAGTGGGCGGAGCCACAGCGATTGATTGACATCAGAAGCAGTGAATTTTAAAAAAGCTATAAATCAAAAAAAGGTCAATACTGCTTTGCTTGATCACAAATCATTGTTTGCAAAGGTAATTACAAAGTTTCTTAACATAAGTCATTGTCGTAACCTTGTCTTGTTTGATGGACTGTGGCTCTCGGCCAGTTATTGAGCCGGATTGTGATCTTCCTGTTTGGTCTCTTCGTCTCAGACACAATTATGACTTTCCAGATGAGGCTTTACAGTTAATGCTCATGTCATATTGTGTTTGTGCATCGAGACGATCTGGTTATGATTGATTTAATAATTTGCGCATTCAGTCGGATCACAACGAAAGATGAGACGACGTGTACAGGTGCATCCGTAAGTAAATCGCGAATGTATTGCACATTACTTTCATAAAATGGCTGAATGATTTTATAGTGTATCATAATGATGATGTCACATAATGTGCATAATTTCAACTAAATATACTATTACTATAAACGTTCTAAAAATACAATATACTATAAAAATTTACATTTACATTTAAAAAAAAGTAAATTTTCCTACATAAAAAACTCACTGGTAAATTCTTTATTTATTTTCTATTTAAAATACTAATACTTTTAAACACCCAATCGTGTTTCTGCTGCAAGATTGTGTAGCAACAGCTTTCACCAGCTGTTACCAAAACGCCAAAACCTTGACTTTTCACCCCCAACGCTCTCAGTCAACTGATTCAGCAAAACAACAAGAATAAAGGAACATACTCCGGGTTGGAACAAGCGGGCCAAAGGTGCTGGAAACAAAGTCGAGCTGATGTGAGTCACGGCCCGTGCCGTGTAGAACCAGACAAAGATTCTCCTCCACACCGCTGCTCTCATCAGCATGGCCTTCAGTGGCCACAGCCGGAGATAACCTACAGACACTGGGCTGTAAAGTTTAGAAGGGCTTACGGGAGAGATGCTATCTTTTAATTAAACTTTCAGTGCAAGTAAATAAACAAGTTGCAGCTTACCCATATTTGTAGTATTTTATCCTAAACAATTTTACGGTCGCCTTTAGGCGCAACGGTAAACGCCGGAGCCAAGATGGCGCTAACATAATGGTTACTAATAGCGCGCATTGGGTATCAGAGATGCTTGCGTGATAACGCGAGTTTGTTCAGCCAGAAGAGATCAGTCAGGAAAGCCCAGGAGCAAATCTGACTGCATACAGTCAGATCAGCTCCAACGTTTCTGCTCTCACACAAAACAACAACAAAGGTTTGATTGACGCAAGACTTTCAGGCACAGACGGGCTGAAGGCAAGACGGTGGTGCGTAACCATGGCATCAGCTTTTCCTGGAAGCTTCTGGGCCACTGGACCAAACTCACAAGACAGACCAAAGTCAGGCATTGTTCTAGCCAGTCATAGTCACGGCTGATTAAGAGGAAATGTTGCAACACTTGCATCACCCAGCCAACACTCACCTAGACATTTGGAGCTATAACTGCATTGCTGTAATACACCACAAAGAGATGCCATGTATTATTATGTATCTGTTCCTATCTTATCCTGTATCTGCAGAGCTTAAGAAAAATCTCAACATCTCACAATGTCTCAACTGTTTCTTCAAGACAGCAATGTCAAACCTCACGCAAGTCTCCCTCAGAAACAAACATCTCAATGGCGTTTTAAACTGTGTTCAAATTTGTCAAACATTGTGATTAAAATTATCTGAAAAAAAATGATCTGAGCCATGCTATTCACATAAATTGTATTACTTTTTACAGTTACTTGCTGTGCATCAACAGTTTATTTATGTCCATTTGATACCGCAATAAAACAAAGCTGAGAACTCCATTAGGTGTCCTAAGCTATGAAATAGTAACTTCTGAGCAATACGCTTTTCCTCTGAGGTGTCTTGTCTGCGTAATTACATTTCTTGGCAACCCTGCCACTAAATTCCTCCAAGAATAAATGATCTGAGCCGTGTTATTCGCTTTAATTTAATAGTTCTGTAGTCTTACTGTATGTCAACAATTGTCTCATTTGTAACTGCAGTTATTTCTCCACAGGAAGTTCAAAAGTTACATGTGAAACAAAGTTGAAACTTCTAAATATAACAAATAAAAAAAAATAAAAAAAACTGGTGTACAGCCGATGTACATAAACACACTCACAGAAAATAATATAGCCTAGAAAAATGAAAACACTACAGCTTCTTACTATCATTTAAAAGGCCAAGTTGGTGATTTAATTTGAATCTTATTTATATTTTAATATACATTTTAATTTGTTTCAATAGCAAATCATTAATATTTAATTAAAAATGCTTGTTCTGCAGACATGGAACACACACACACACAATTTTCAATCAATAGTTTCACTAAATGGGACAATGAATATTTTAACCAAACTCTAGTAATTTGGTTTTACAATAAGTTTGAGTTTCCACTTATTGTGGGTAAACCATTAAGCAACAGCGCAATACGCCACAATTGAGAAAGCGCTCATGACTCATGAGCTGTCTAATGGAAATTTACTTTGACAGTAATTTCTGATCTGAACTGCCAGCGCTTTCTCAGGACAGAGATTCCATCTTCAGAGAGCCAAGATGACATCATTCATCTCCAGCTACCTCATGCATTTCACATTAAAATCCAGCAAAAGATCTGAAAACATCATCCAGGCACTTTAGGGCTTGACACTCTATTGCAGCAGCTCAACTTTCCCTTTTAAACACTTTCGTTGGTGCATTTTAATACTTAATGTTCCACAGCAATTCACATGGTCTATTTGTAGACATATGTTCGTGAGAGATATCAGGACAGAATTTTGGAGGTTTGCAGGCACAAATCGGGGGAGTTTTTAGTCCAAAGTAAAAATTTTATATAACACTTCCATTTAATTTGATATCTGTGTTAAAGGACTATGGGACCAGACCGATGAGACCAGGAAATTTGTGATGACCTGTCAAGCTGTCTCTGTCAAAGAGCGTTCAGTGCATTTGTATTGCTGCATGTGCTGTAAATGAATACTGTTGTCATTATCAAAACAATGCAAATTATTCACAAATTTATCTTGGGTAAGAATTGCACTGTTGTATGAAACAGTATCTCTGAATTGCAGGGCTGCATATTGGTCTCAATGGAAACGCAGACACATCACTCTTACCGAAGCAAAAATAACTTTTTATTACAGCTGGGAGGGGCCCTTCATTGATGATTCATCACCAAATAATGAGGTGCCCTTTTTCTGCCAGCTTAAAAATAAAGTACAAATAAAGTCAGGCCGGGGCCATGTGCAAAAGCATGCAAAATATATAATGAATTTCCTTATTTTCATTAATACTGCCAACCTTTTCAGCGTCCGCCTGCATGAAATTCATCACAGTAAAACCCAAAAGCACTCAAACTAGTTGGGTTTGTGTCGTGCTAAGCCAACGCAGAAGCGGAGAATATTGTTTCTGCGTACAAGGTCGACTTATAGTGCATTCTGCCCTACTGCCAAACACGGCTGAACACGAGATACTGATCTTCCCAGGAGAGATCAACAAAAACACACTTTCACACTGAACAGAAGCTTCAAACTTGAAAAAGCGTGTTTTTATCCCATTTGCCCTTGACAATACTGTATGTAGTCAATTCTGTATTCATTGTCCAACTACAATAATCAGCTTACCCTTGTCAGACGGTCCAAGCTACACGCTATTGGTCAGCGATGAAAACTGTAATATCTACTTCATTAGACATGGCCTTCAAATAACAGCCAGTCAATGGGTGATACATTAGAGGACCGTTACAATTGAAATTCAAGGCGTAAAATGCTTCTGCACCAAAGGACCTTTGGGTAACAGCTTCGTGGTAATTTTCTCTTAATTAGTAGAACATATCCCAGAGTCAAAAACCAGGAGGACTAAACATAGAGAGCTCCCCTTGACAAAATTGTTCTGGCATGCAAAAGTCTACAGCGTTAGTTCTTCACACCCCTGGGCCACATGGGGTCACGGCCAGTTTCATTTATTAGCCGTCGTGTTGCGGATGTTATTGCGGCTGCTTGCAGACATCCCAGACTGCACGCCAGAAATAAAAAGTCAGACAACACACTCATGCAAGCGCAGAGCGGTAAACGTGCTCCTGAAAGCTCTCGTTAACAGATTAATTAGGTGACTTTTAAGAACAGATGCCTCTTGTCAGGTTGTTATGAAACAAGAAAAGACTCCAAGGAACTTCTGAAGAAAGATTGTGATGCGACGGCGAGAACTGCCCACAGGGGTTGAAATTACGCATCCTGGCAGGGAATCAATACGTCCCTGCCTGGTAGACCCTGGCCATCGAGTTCTCAGCGTAGCATCCGCCCAGCAAGGCCACAGTAATGAGGCGAGCCATCCATCGGGCTTCTTCAAATTACCCTGCTGAGGTTCGCTTGGGGAATTAAACGGGAGAGAGAAGATGCCCCGAGGCAGAATTATGTGTGTTGGAACTCTCAATCACCCCACATTACCACCTAATAACGCCAGCCTGCTCTCCTGAGTGCCAAAGAAATGTGCTATTGCTCAGCAATTAAGCTCACAGTTGTATACTGCTGTTACTCTTTTTCTACATTTGTTTTATACAAACACACCACCTTGTTCCCAAGTTCACCTTACTTTACACCCAACGTCCCTGATCTCAGGGTAAACTTTGGGCGTGATGTCAGCTTGCACGATTCTATATATCCATAAAACACAGATGTTGCACTTTTGACTCCTCACATGAAATAAATAATTATTTGGCATGCTGAGCAAGCGCTGGTTTAGTTTGTGCTACAGGAGTCTTTAAAAACTCTGTTTTGCCCAGGAGGTCACTTTCATATAAAGCTTACCAAGATAATAGCATCCAAAAAATGTGTTTCCTTGTGCTCCAGCAGAATTCAATCATATTCTCCCAAAATTACTCGTAAAAACAGGGTGAGTTTTGTTGCATCTAATGATTACATAGTTCCTCAGTTCCCACCTGAACAGAAGAATATTACAAAATATAATTACACTTATAGCAGTGGAAATCTGACTTTTCCACAGCGGTTGAGTTTGTGCTGGCTGGAATGGTTAACCCATGCTGGTAGATGCTATCTCTAAGATGGGAGCAAAATAATAATATAAATACAATAAAAAAAACCTTCAAAACTACAAATTATAATTCAGGCCTTCTGATTGGCTGCAGATTCTCTTGTATGAGTTCTGTGCACCCGGCTAACAACATTAAGCTGTAAGAATGTTTTCCCAATGTTTCATAAAGGTCAACAGATACCTGGTATAAACTCTTCCAATGAGTCTAGCTCATAAAATTTGGTCTTCTGACAAGAAGCATTTGACTTGAAAATGACATGTTGTCAAATCTAGGCACAGTGCGAGACGTTGCTAAAGTCTTCTGAAACTCTAGAGGAGTTTCCCTGGATAAAGGAAGCAGAAGGTTTCAGCAAAAGACCCAATTTGCACCCCATTTAATTTTCTTGTCTTGAAGAAATAATCAAGATATCTTAGAGATCCCATCTGAGATTTTTATATATAGCAAAAGAGGAGAAAAAAAAAATCAAATTCACAGTTTGTACATTTCTGAACCATTAAAATGGTTTAAGTTGAAAGTGATGAGAATGATGTGTTCTGAAATATTAATGGGGCTAAAGAAAACGTAAAAAAATGGGGCTAATTTTGAATCTAAGCAATGTTCTCGTCGGGTGAACTTGCAGTTTAAAAGATTGAGGGGCTTTTTGTTCCATTATTCACAGAACAGCCACTTAGCACCAAAAGCGGTGTTAAAAAACATTTCTGAGAGAATCTGCCCCCAATTTTAGACATCAAATGTCTTTTCATCCTCCTAATGACCTTTTACAGTCTGTTATGGGAATAATTGCATGCAAAGCATTAAAACGGATGTGGGAGCAGTCACGCTCCTCACTGACACCTGGGTCTTGTCAGTAATTTCAAATTGAAAACTGCCATTATTACACGTCCGCATTATCAAATCAAAGGGAACACAGAGCAGGTGTGGAAATGACTCAAGATGTCACCTTTCCTCCTACGTCCACTCTGCACATCAACACTAGCCAAGCCACCTACACTTTTGAGGTTAATGCAGTGGATACCTTTGCCTCTATAGCTCTTGTGAGATATTTCAGCTACAAATTTAGCTTGTAAAAATGTTGCCCCAACGTTTCCATTACGTAACAAAGCGTTATTTTAAAAATTCTAAGGATGTTCAAAACGCCCAGTATGGACGTAACATTATTATTCCAACTTTAATTCAGTAACGTTTTTAAAATGTTCCGCCAGCAACTGCAGGAAAAGCATTTTGCTAATAATGCAGAACATTAATAACCACACTGCGAGAACATTTTTTCATAACTCTGGAAGAACATTACCCAATGTTCTGACAACATTCCCGTTAGCTAGGATGCTGGGGTTGGTTTTCTAATTCTGGAATTAGCCTGACGGAGCACAAAAATGACCTCAAGGAATGAATGAATAATTTCCTGTTTATTTCTGACTTGCGCTGTCCATTTCTAGCCTCCACACCGTAGGAGGAGAAATAAAGTATTTTATTTATCTGGAGCTGACACTGCTGTACAGAATCAACTTTTCTTTTCCTGCCATTCTTTGTATCCCTGCGGAATACAGCGCTTTATAAACCCTCCGGCACTGCTCCTGTATGTTGACCTCATCCATATCTGTTACTTCTGTAGGGAAGCTACGCGCAGGACGCCAGTCAGCGATAAGGGTTCCGTTCTGCCTCACTCGATCACACTTCTAAAGCTACCATTTTGATTTATGCTTTCTTGCATCCTCGAATTTATTTAAGGATTTTTTCAAACTACTCACAAAGCTATGGTGCCGTTGCTTACATATTGATTGCCTTTGCTGCCCTTGGACCGCTTGCAAGAATTTAAAAACAAGAAAACAGCTCAGGTGGAGAAAACAATTTGCTCCAACTTTCTCCCAGGAAGAGCGTCAGCCAGGATTTGCATGCGTTGAGATTCTGCTGTAACCTGCCAACAGAAGAAAATATTAAATAAAAAAAGACACGAACGTAAAGTTCGGTTCAGGTTGTTCTGTGCAACAGCCTTCTTTGATGCATACAAACAACAATCAGGTTTAACTAACAGCGCGAGTCAGGCTTTCAGCGTGTAGATTAAATCAGAAATCAGCATGAGAATAGTTAATGTGATCGATGGAAGCATGAAGCTGGACAGGATCAGGGCAGCCAGACAAGACCAATTGGAAAGACTTATTTGCTAAAATAAGATCTTGTTTGTTTCTCTTTAATATAAATGAAACTGAACAGGGAGAAACTGGAAAGTTGGCTGAAATCTCCTTCTCGCAATATCCTCCTCAGAAAAAGCTCTTAGTGATCTCACTGTCTCTTCAGGAGTTTCATTGCGATCTTAACAGTGTCTCAAATTGTGCTCAAAAATTTGTCAAGATACCAAAGTGTGCAATTCAAAGTCACAGAGTTACAACCTCAAACATTTCACAGCAGATGCCTCCAATACCTAATTTCTTAGATTCACAATACACATTTATCTGTGGAAGCGTTGATTCTGATAAGTCAAAGGTTTTAAAGTAATGAACACTTCACTCGACAGATAACTCTTCCTGCAAGTCACCGCATATCGAAGTCATTTTATAAAAAGCATCAGAGAAAAGTTAAATAAAACATTGAGACTTCCTTACGGGGTTGAACATGTGATTTATTTCCATGTTTCTCAAGAGGTCTAGCAGCATCTAACCCATGTTAAATTATTCAGAGAGAGGGAAAATATTAGCACATATATCATATATGCATAAATACACATACATATAGCTGACATCACAAAAACTAACTAAATAAATAACAAATAAGAACAGCACATCTAATGCATTGTAGGATCCATTCAGCGCTTAATCCTGGATTATTGTGCTTATTTTGATGGCTAATCAAGCGTGAGCTTATACCACGGTGACATGGCTTTTCATAAGACTTAAGATTTAAAAAAAAAAAGGAAAGAGGAATTAAATTATTTAAACTGCCTCCTTAGAGGAAAGAAAAACCAGTGCCATCCTCCAGTGTTTCTACACTAAATCTGTGATATCAGATGTAAGGCCTCCCCTCCCCCTGTCCTTAATGACTCGTACCCTTATCAAAATTCATTCATTACACAGATTAAAACACTGATCTTTTCATCCTTATTAAGACCTTCATTTGTTGAGCATCTCTTTGTCTTTTCTCATAAAAACCGGCCTCATTACTCACAGAAGTCAGAGCGTTAAGTGTGTACAGCTATTCTAAGACATTAACAATCTGCCATTAAGCACGGCTGCTTTATAATGCTAATAAAATATGTACATTTACAAAACAAGCACGGGGACTGCAGAAATTTATGATGCCATTTACGTTGCGTGATCGTACGATATTCCTGTTAATAAGCTTCACTACACACACGTGGGCATGTAACGTACATCACTGCCCAGCTAACAGAGAACGTTCTCAGAACGTTAGCTAAGGTGCGCTAAAGGTTCCCTCAGTGACAACACAAATGTTCTTACAATGTTAATGTAAGTAGAATGTTATGTATCGTATGTTAATCATATAATGTTAATTATAATTTGTTAGTAGAACTAAAAACATTCTTAACCAAACAGCAATGTTAATCCAACGTTAAAAAAACTGGACATGATTAACATTCTTAGACTTTTCAACATATATTTGTTTTATCTGTAAATTATATTCAAACTTGTATTTACCATTCAAAAGTTTCTCTATATAATTACAGGCTACAAGTACAAGGGTCAAAAACTTACATGAACACATGAATCTTTTAAAAATCACTTGCAAGACGTTAAATAAACGGAGACAAATGTTGTAATAAAATAATGATGAAAACACATTTTTAGAGTGTAGCCAAATCTACAGATGCCAACATCTGTCTGACTGTTCCTCGTATTCAGCAGCCTAATACAATATTTGGCCCATGTTTGTTCCATGTTTTTGGCTGCTGATTCTCATTCCTTCTGTTTATGCATTTATAAAGTTGTCAATTGTCATATTTTGCACACTGGAGATGCCAGCTTCTATCAGACAGCAGGGAACAGATTTATTTAAAAAAAAAAGAGATTTTTCCATGATTGACTCAAATTAAATGAGTAATTTTTGAGTGTTGGAACAACTTAATTTTTATTGCACTAAACTGGAGTACTGAACTTAATAATTTTAGACTGCCTGTTGTTCAATCCATGCAAATGGTCACAATAATAGATTTTAATGTAGGATTGCATGTTTTCTTGTTTACTTATTTTTAAACCACATATATACACACTGTAAATTCTGGGTTCTGAAACAAAACTAGTCTGTCTGTATGTATATTATTTAATCGATTCACTTGCGCTGCAATAATCAAATAACACACAGCAAAATAAGGTTTGCCTGCAATATGAGATGGCTTTTCATCCTCAGCACATTTTTCTACACAAATTACTGTAATATGTTTGTGGCGGACAAGTCATTTGCACGCATAACAGAGAGGATGCGCCGAAGATTAATACCCCACTTTATTTTAAGTGAAAATGCTTATTACCATGGAGACTGCCTGGAAAGACACAGATACTCATCTTTCATTAAAACATCCACTGCTAAATGCTCTCGACCCGCAGCTTTGCACCACATCTTCAAACTGAAAACACAACAACACTACTTGCTTGCTGAACAGAATCAATGCCGTTATCTAGATCAATGCACATGGTTGGCCAGCAAAGCCCTATAAACTGACTTCAGATCTGCTCACGCTAATCCTGATGCAACTACTTGCGACTGGTGAGCTACTTCTGCAACAAAGTAAGTGGAAAACAAACCAGTTTTGTTCTAAGTAGGTTTATGCTAAGAAAGATATTAGCATAATTGGTATTAAGAGAGCAATTCTGGAAATTCAAGAAGCAGAGAAAAAGGCATTGCATTAGCAGCACAAAGGTTGTGGGTGCGATTCCCAGGAACCGTATACCTGAAATGTACTGTAAGTCACATTGGATATAAGCAAGTGTTAAATTCATAAATTTTAATGGGATAAGAACAGTCTGTCAATGCTACACCGCTTTTACTGCAAAAACCTGAGGTGAGGACATAAATGGCTCTCAGACAACGCTTGCCTTGTCTCAGACATTATTTACTGTTTGTCTTCCACTCACAGCTCAGAATAGCAAACAGGAGAAGAAACAAACACAACTCAAACAAGCCAGTGCAGTTTCTGTGAACTAAACATGTTAAAGGGATATTTCACCCAAAAATAAAAATTGTAGAAGGAAGCCGTTTTGAGAGACAAGATGTTCAGTTAAGTATATATTGGGTGAACTATCACTTTAACTTTGGCAAGCAAATGTAACGCATGTGCATTAATGTCTTCATAGAACAAACATTAAACACTAACTTAAAGCTTCAATCTGTGCTTTTTAAAAAAAAAAAAAAAGCAAAAACGTTACTGAGCAAGAACATAACCGTGTGTTCAATACAATTACCAAACCCTAATTCTCTGTTAAAGTTTATATTTCCCAGGATCTAAAGCTTGTAAAATGACCTGCAGTTCACGTTTCAAACAGAGATGGCGGCAGAGAGGCAAAAGTTACAGCTTGCAGCTTTGAAAGCAATGAATGTTCTGTCCTTATATGACTCTCCCTGTAAAGTGCAACAAGTCATATGGAGAAGCCTCTGCTGGCAGTCAAACCACTCGTTTTAATTAGCAACAGATATCGCCCCCTCAAATACCCAGCATTCCAATTTCTCACAAGAGTCTTTCTTTATCAGCAAAATGGCCTCTCCTACGGCAGACGGCTACCAACTCTATTGAGACTGCTTGGTGTGCGTTTCACAGGAATGCCTTTAAACGCTTAGTAAAGTTATTTCCAATAAAACTACATTGTCCTAAGAAAGGGAAACATTTTCACCAATGATAATGACAGTACAGCTGACTAATGCGATTTATAGACTCCACTATATACACTGCCGTAAGCATTCGGTTTTCCAAAGTCCCTGCTGTTCTGTTGGCATGTATTATTTCCAATACATAACAGACATCACTGGAATCGTCTTATTTGTTCAGTTTCTTTTTTTTTATAAAAGTTAAGAGAGTCTGAACAAAATCTACCATTCTGGTTTCTGTTGAATTTCAAAGGCAAGGACAAAACCCATTTATTTGTACTCAACAGCTCTTTTGTGCTTATTTGTTGGAGTGAGATATCTTGGAAGGGAATTTTGACTTGGAAGCGAACGATCGTGTAGTTTGTTTTTTTTACTGCCAGGTCAGAACGCACTGCTGCATGCAAATTCAGTTTTTGTTTGCTCATTGTAATTTTTAATTATTTGTAAACAGCCATGAGTTCTCGAGTCATTTGTTTTGTGCATGAGGAAAAGTAAACCGCTAATGTTTAATTAATATGAAAACGCTTCCAAATTTCTAATTCATTGCATGAAAACAGTTGCATGTGAATTAATAAGACACACCAGGTTAAGTTTCAGCCTGCAATGTTAAAGTCTTAGTGACCTCACTGTTGCCAGAGAAACTCTGTTCCCATATAATGACTGTGTTTAAAAACATTACCATCTTGGCTTATTTGCTGGTTTTATTTTCTCTGATTGCATGTAGATGAAAATAAAATCCATTTACGCAACAATATTTTTAGCAATGATAAATGACAGTAGCGAGGGAGTTTTAAAAGCCCAACAAGCCAACATGATTTTATTGTTTTGGTGGCGCATTGATTCATCAGCCTGCGACTCGCATTGATCCGTAATGCAATTTACAGCAAGCAGCTCAGACGATTTAACCTCATCAACAGCTCTCAGCTCTGTGCATTTGAGGGGACGGATTAAACCCACTTGTGTTATAATATCTCATAGTCTCTGTATCAGTGCCACATCTGTGCAAAAACCTGCATCTAAACTTCATGTTTTTTCCTTCCAAATCCATTCTTCAAGCTAGATACGAGGCTTAGAAGGGTGTCAGGGTAATTACAAAATATATTTTGGTTGTAAGCTCTTTTGATTTATAGTATTTGCCATCAAAACACTAAATAGCAACAAAAATTACCAACACATTTTCCTAAGCGGCTGTTTGTTCCAATTAGATTGTGTAATTTAATTGTACATGTTGTAATTTGTAAACTCTGTCCAACACGCAATAAATAAATAAGAAAAACAAATTAAACAAATATGAAAATGAATTTTGTTGCAAAAGATATGCAAACTGACTAACATTCCATCGCATTATTCCATAAAGTGTGCATTTCAGCACAGTTGCATAAATGCACATACCGCATTGCATGTGTGCTTGCATGCACAATCTCAGCCGTTAGCCAAAGAGAACGTCTGCTTTTAAAATCGCACGCTTGATTCCCATCAACAATGCTGCATTGTATTTGTTTTGTTTTCTTACGATTATTGCGGCTGAGTGATGCGTCCGTGTAAACTGCCAATCACACGTCAGGCGCAATCGTCCCTGTCATAAACACGGTTCAGCGGCGTCAATCAATTTCGCATTTCCTGGCGTAACCACAACAAATCGTGCGTGTACAACCGTGGGGCCTGAACTTCAACAGACACGACCAACACAATGAAGAAAGCTCTCATAACCTGATATCCACACGGCACTCCTGTCCCTTTCAACACCTGACAGATAATATTTCATCATATTTCTGGATACGCAGCGCAGCGAGACATTATGTCCAGGGGCGTATTGTGTGTTTACACCCCTGGGCTGAAGTTGAATGGTGTCTGCTCTGCTCTGCCACTGGCCATATGTACACTTTTAGACCGCGGCGCCCCTGAGACGCCTTCTGCTTTCTATCCTGAAGCGGTTTACAACAAAAATAACTGAAAATCTGATCCCTGTTTTGTGTTTTGCGTATCTCATGTGGAGCGTCTTGGCCTTCAAACTACTCCAGTAAAGCAGCAGTCGTACCGTTCCTGTGATGTAAAGGTCAAGCAATGCCCGGCGCGCTTGTCAATGAACGGAAATGAGATTTCTGTTTATCAATGTTTATCAAAACCTTTTGTAGTTCAGAGCCAAATCTCTCTGCTGAAAAGACCAACGTACTTTTGTTTATGTCATGCAAACAATTTGTTTAGGCCGTACACAGCTGATTCAAATACATCACATAAATCAGAAATATTATTCTTAGCTGTCAGTGGAACGTTCTGAAACTGTTACCAAATACATCAATCTTTAATTATCTCTCTCATAACCAAGAACTAATGTTTTTGAACGCTGCTAGGACATTTTTAATGTTTTTGAGACTTAATGGAAACATTAGGGAAACGTGCTTACAACCTAAAACTGTTAGCCGAGTAGTAAGCTGTATAGTGCCATCTTAACTAAAAGTAAAAATACAAAACAACAATAAAATTAATATGTTAGAAAAGTAACAGGGTTGACAATTTATCCACTTAATTTGACATTACAAGCTTTGCTTAATTGTAGTATTTCACAAACCACTTATCAGCTATCAATAGTTTACAGCACAAAATCAAAAGTTACAATTGAGTCCATTCTATTATACGAGACAGAATGGCACAGAAATGGATTTAAACCCGTCTTCCTCATTACAGAAGAGGTCAATACACCCTCTTTAGATTCACAACATGCTAAGGTCACGAGGGAACACAGATAAGCATATAGATTATTGCTAAATAGGAAATGCCGATACAAGGCCAAGAGAAGGCATGCCGTTTTCCCATAATGCCACTCTTACCAGTCCTAAAGCACTGATAACTCACTGCTGATGGGCGAGTAATCTGGTCTATAGTGAATTTCACAGCACGGCCTAGACCCGCTGGCATCTCTTTATCCAGGTATCATAATTTATTGATAGAAAAACCTATATCTGTTCTCCATAAGCCACCTGTAAATTGAAAGTCGGCTTCTCATAACATGATCTGTTGATATATTTATTGTATTTTGTGCTGCGCATTCAACCGCAACGTAAGGGATTTTATTCTCTGAACTTAATCCAAAACACTGATGTAATGATTACTGTTTATATAGAACGGATTCCTTACAGTACACTGCGAAAAACTCTAATTCACAGTCTAAAAGTTGTTGGTTAGGAACAGGATAAAACTGGTTGTCTTATAAAGTTAGACATACATGCAGAAATGTTTTAAAGAATAATTATCTTCTTTCATCAATAATTCTGCAATCATTACCATTTAGTCTAATGTATGGCGACACATTTATATATAATTTACGCTAGAAAAGGTGATATACTTGATTTTGATCAATGGGAGATTTTCCAAAACAAGGTGGTATGAGTTTAAGCAGTTTTCAGAGGCAAACCATTCATTACAGCTCACGTCTTCGGGGAAGCCGACCTGCACGATGTTATTAACTAGCCTGGGAGAAAAATAGGAAATCAATTATTTTGCAAATATCTGCCTGTGGCTGAATAGGGCACATCAAGATCAAGAGCACAAATATGCCGATTATGTAAAACAAACGTAATGCGGCGCGTTTTATAGCTGTCTGGCTATACGTTTCGTGCATGAATAAAATTATTCCACGTTCAAAACCATTCGAAAATGCAAATAAATGCACCTGTGATGCACCACTCTATAATAACATGCCAGGTTTCCAGGCAACCGCAAACTAAACAGTTTGGTTGCAAACGCCAGACAATTACGACTATATTTAATGTGGGTCTAAAATCATGACATGCATGAATTTTTGATGTTTGGTAAACCTCCCAGCCTGCATGTAAGGGTCCTAAACAAACAATGTTCTCAACTAACCTTCTGCACTTTAACTGATTAAAATTTAAGACGTTTTGAGACCACGTCAGAGTCCACGTCTTCTAACTCAAATTAATTAAGATCTGCTGAAACAATACCGTGAAAACTTGTTTATAAGTTACACAGACAGCTTTATAAAAAGCGAGAAGAGCACGGTTTGTGGTTTGTTGATAGCGTCTCCATAGTCATAAACACTCAAGGTTGTCAGTCTTCCACAGAGATGAATGCAGTCTAAACCACTTTACTAATGGAAAAGAGTCATGCCTATTCTTGAATGAAATATACCGTTCACGCACACACCCAAACGGCTGCACACGTGTATGTACACATACACAAAAGCTCACATAAACACTAGAAGCTATCAAATTAATTTCTGAAGCTGAGCAGTTTAAATCTAAAGCCTTCTGCAGCCCTGACCTGGTGCCAATGTATATTTAATAAAGATAAATGACCTTTTTTGCAGTCTTTGTACTTTCTGCAGTCTGACCAATGAAACGCGTGGCCTTCACTTTAAGTGATTGCTTCTGG